>VMDR010021070.1:0-17159 GCA_007922815.1 Macrotus californicus | reverse complement strand
ACTCCCTAAAATGGAAACTTTTTGCTGATTTTACACTTTTCTACTGTAAGTGCTTAAAGCTATATAAACTGTCCTCTAAGCAGCACTTTGGCTATACTTTGCAAATTTTGATATGTTATGCTCCATTATTACTTAGTTTAAAATATTTTTAAAATTTTCTCATAATTTCTAGTTTGCTCCATAGATTATTATTGTAAGTGAATTATTTAATTTCCAATTTTTGGAGTCTTCTTGAAATTTGATTGTGGTTTGGTTATAATTAAATTTCACTGTAGTCAGAAAAAGTAGTCTATAAAATTGCAATCTTTGGAAATAGATTAAGACTTGTTTTAGTCAGCATATCCTCTACCGCTATTAACCTGCTGGGTATACTCTTCTGTAAAGTACAATTAGGTAAAAGTAATTGGTACTTTCATTTAGCTCTTCTAGACCCTTAATGTTTTTTTTCTTTTTTTCCTTTGCTTTCTTTCTTTTTTGTCCAGCTAGCCTATATTATACCTAGAAGTGTGTTAAAGTCTCTAGCTATGAATGTGGATTTGTCTATTACTCTGTCAATTTTTACTTGAATATATTGAAGCTCTGTTATTACATGTATGTTCATAATTGTTATATTTTCTTGATATCTGCCATTATAAAGTTCCCTCTCTATCTCTAGTAATATATTTTATCTTGAAGTATATTTTGTCTTCTATTACATTTTGCCTCTCTCATTTTTTTGTGCTTACTGATAGCATGATATATCTTTTTCAATCCACTTACTGTTAACCTATTTGTGTCTATGTATTTAAGGAGTATCTCTTATAGACAGCATGTAATTGATTCTAGCTTGCTTATTCAATCTGATAATCATGCCTTTTGTTTGGAATAGTTAATCAATTTAAATTTGGTGTGGTTATTGAAATAGTTAACTTTAGGTCTGCTATTTTCTTATTTCTCTTCTTTGTCTCATTTGTTTGTTTGATTATTTGTTTGTTTGTTCCTCCTCTCCTACTTTTGTTTGTGTTAATCAAATATTTTTTAATATTTTGTTTTAATTCCTCAGTTGGCTTTCTAGTTATCAAGCTAATCCTTGCATATTAATAGTGGTTGTTCCAGAGATTACAGCATACTTCATTAACTTAACCCAACTTCAAGTAAAGCATAGTAATCTTGCAAAATAATACTTTTATTTCCCTGGCTCTCCCACCATTCTTAGTGATATTGTTGTCATATGAATATAACATCAATATATGTTATCAACTTAACAATATAATTTTATCAATTTTTCTTAAACTGCAATCTATCTTTCAAAGAAATTTATAGGAGAAAAAATATATGTGAAAGTATGTGCATGTATTGAGTTCTTTTGTTTATTCACACATGTACCATATCTGGTGCTCACCATTTCTTCCTGTAAATTTGAATAGCAATCTGATGTCATTTTCCTTCAACCTCAAAAACTTTTTTTAGTATTTCAAATAGCAGAGTTCTGCTTGCAAGGAATTATCTTGGTTTTGTTTTCCTGGTAATACTTTTAATTGCTCTTTCACTTATGAAGGCTGAATGCTTTGGATATATAATTCTTGGTTGCCAAGTTTTTTTCCCTCTCCAGCAGTTAAAATATGCCATTCTAATTTCTGTGGCCTCCATCATTTAATGTGAAATCACGTCCTGCCCTTAACATGCCATCTTGCTCTGGCTACCTTAAAGATGTTCCCTTTATCTTTGACTTTCAGAACTTTGACTATAATGGTTTATATGTCCCAAAGTTTTCTGAGTTTCCTGGAGTTAGAAGTTAATGTTTTCCACAGAATTTGGGAAGTTTTAGGTCATTATTTTAAAAATTTTCCTGCTCATTTGTCTTCTCTCCTCTTCTTTCACTCCAATTTGAAAGCATTCCCATTTCTAATTTATATCTTAATAGTGACTCACATGTCTCTGATGTTCAGTTCATTATCCTTCAAGCCTTTATCTCCTTGTTTTTCAGATTGAGTAATTCCTATCAATCCCTTTTTAAATTCATCGATTGTTTCTCCTGACATTGCAATCTGCCTTTAAACCCATGCAGTGACTTTTTCATTTAAGTTATTGTGCTCTAGAATTTTCAATTTTTATAGTTGTCATTTCTCCATTGAGATTTCCTAACTGCTCATTAAAGCCATTTTTCTTGAATTCTTGAAACATTTTATATTAGCTGGTCTGAAGTCTAGTTGGGTCCACATCTGGGCCCAATTAGAATCTGTTTTTTATGATTTTTCCCTGGGTGTGAGTCACATTTTCCTGTTTCTTTGCATGGTTAGTAATTTTTGTTTGAAAAGTAGACAATGTAGAAAATATAATATAATGACCAAATTCTGTCATAGTCTGAGTATTTTTTTTTTTGCTGCTACTGTTTTATTAGGCAGTTGATTTGCTTGGAGTCAAACAGAGAAGTCTGCCTCCCGTATGGTGTGTAGGTGTTATCTCCATTCAGTCCTCCTGACCTCTCAGTGCTGAATGTTTAGATTCACCCTCAGTAAGTGTTGAGAACTCACCTGGTGTGGCTATGTCTTTAAAGGCCAAACTCCTTGGCCATTGCTTGCTTTATTGATGCCTCTGTCAGATTCGTCCCCATAGATGCGTACTTTAGTGGTCAGCCATTTTGGGGGGCAAAGTTTATACTCAGGTTTTTGGGTTCTAATCCTTTTGTCACTCTCTTGCTTACAGATTTCTCCCTTAAAATTTCACCTGGACTCTGTTCTCTGGTCCCCTAACCTACAAGGTGACTAATGTCTTCCTTTGCTCTATCCGGGGGGAGTTGGGGGACATCTTCAGGAAAGACAACTAACTGCAAACTCCCAATTCTTACCTCTTCGAGTTTCAATTTTCTGAAGTAAAATCTTCTCTGGCTTCTGTCTGCTTTTGGATGTTTTCTCATTTCTCTAAATCATTTAAAAAATTATCTTTTTACAGATTTTGTAATTTTCACCTATGGGAGGGTAATGTAGTCATTCCATTCCACACATCATTACTAGAAATGCTAGCATTTAAATCTTCAGTCTATATTTTTATGGTACTATAAACACCATGAGAGCAGGTAAATCTTTTGTTTACTGCTGTCTATCCAGATTTTAACACATAATAAATGCTTAATAACTATTTGCTATATGATTAAATAAAAATTCAGACTGCTAGTGCAATCATGTAATTAATCTCCCAGTTGTGCATTCACAGTATTTACTGCTTTTATCTAACTTCTCATAGTCCCAATCACAGAGTCTATCCCTGGAGGAACTCCATCTATTTTTTTTTTTACAGGCATTTTAGTCACTTTTTGGAATAAGTGAGGGGACCTTGTTTATTAAGTGGAGCTTTATTATATGACCAAAAAGAGAATAAATTACAAGCAAATAACTTTCTTTCATCTTTTAGAAAAAATAATATAGCACTATTGATTATTGCCTTGGAAATTCTCAGCAAGGGACTCCCATGTACAAGGGGATGTGGCTGGACAACCACAAGGCATTTTGCTTTTCTTTTAAGACTTGCTTTATGCTTAGGCTCCACGTACTGTCACTTCCTTAAGTGAGGAGTAAACTTCCCCGCCAACCTCCGCTCTGGACCAGGAGCTCAGCCTGCAATCAAAACCACAACATGGATGTCCAGGCACCAACCAACTCAGGAATCAGATGAAGTTTACTTAGGTCAAGTGCCCATTAAACAAACAAGCAAAAAAAACCCCAAAAGCTCCCTCTGTACAAGATAGTCAGTATCTTTCATATGACCACTGTTTATTCATTAGTTTTTTGTGTTTTGCTCCTCATTGATGGCTGCATTCCTGTTTTAGACAAGAGATTAGTATCTAATACCATTAGGGGGTCTGAAGTTAGAGGCATTGTATCTACATCAAATAATAGTAATTATTATTACAGTTTTGTACTTTTAGATGTGACCGCTATTTCACTTTCTGCTTTAAGGTAGAACATGAAGAGGTCTATACAGGTGTCATTGCCCGCATATTAGGAATGTTACATATTTAAACAGTTTGCAGTTAATTAAGAGTATTGACCTAGAGCTAAATCAGTGGTCTCACACATCTGTGCCATTCTCCTATCTGTATATTTAGATGGCGTCTATCACTGTGGTATCTAAGTGCCCAGAAAATCTCATTAGGCTCGTTTCAATTTCATCTGTGAGGGAAAAAGATCTACTTCTCTTCATCACCTCCTCCGCCTGAGTCGTTATGATTTCTCAAAGAGAAAGACCGGTTGTAACGGCCTCAAGGTAGAAACAGCATTTCACACCTTAGCT
Source organism: Macrotus californicus (assembly GCA_007922815.1). Taxonomy (NCBI): domain Eukaryota; kingdom Metazoa; phylum Chordata; class Mammalia; order Chiroptera; family Phyllostomidae; genus Macrotus; species Macrotus californicus. The sequence continues at coordinate 12,890 of VMDR010021070.1, read as the reverse complement.
GAAAGTTGGGGTTTTGGCTTCTAGAAGTGTTTTCAGTTTGTAACAGCACCAGAAAGGCAAATGGGTGGTCAGTGCTGGAGCCTGTGAACCTGGCAGTGGAGGGAGAATGCTAACTGTCCTTGCATGCTCTGTGCTAAAGAATTTGCTCGTACATTCTGTCTGATTGTGCACGCAGTGTCCTAGGCTACCACTACCTGACAGATGCAGTTTTTATTTATCAAAGAAGCATGAAGGCCATGTTCTCTCTCCCACAATGAACAAGTGCTGTTGTTTTCTCGTCTGCGGGTCTCTGTTAACGCTTCGACATCTTAATTTCTGTGTTGTGGAAAGCTGCCTGATTGCATTGGTTTTCAATGCCTTGCCTGCAGCTAGAAGTATGGATAAGGCAGCAGCAAAAATCATTACGAGCTCCATTTTGCGGTTTTAACGCACACGGGCTACTTTTTCAGAGTGAGTCCAAAGGAAGAAATTTGTGCACCAGCAGAGAATTGCAATCACAAAGCAGAGCTTGTTAGGTGGAAATGAGACAAGATCAGAGATGATCAAGTATGTTTGCCTGAGCTGGATCATCAGCTCTTGTGATGGAGTATGAAGGGAAAAGAGGGAGGTGGATAAATAAGAGAGAGGGAGAGAGAGAGAGAGAGAGAGAGAGAAATATCGCCACTTCACCTCATCCCAATCACAGATCAAACCTAACAAGGCTAGTTTCCATGTCTTTCATGTCAAAATTTGTTTTCTCACTTTCTGCTTGGAATTCGTGCTATTTGGACTATCAAGAAAGGGGTGGAAATATTTGGCTAGGAGTGCTAAGGTCAAGTTCACTGAAAAAGAGGGACTTTAAAAATGTACTCTGGATAAGAAGGATTAAAAGGATGGTGGCAGTATGGCGAATTTGGTGTAGAATGATTGGCACCGCGATTAATACAGTGACAGCATTTGGGACTGTGACTCACCTCCAAGCTCCTTGGCATCAGTGGGACATCACGGAGACTCCCAGCACGTCCTCTGTGATCACATGAAAGCTATTCATGGGTATCCCACATTAGAGAGATTTTTCAGCCTAAGGACGTGCCAGACTGTGGTAAGAAAATGACTGCTGACCAAAGCCAGTCCTTCACCCTGACAGTTTCATAGACCTGGCCTTGGAGTAGGGGTGTCTTTCCGGAGCTAATATTCTGGGACTGTGCTGAATGTTGCAATGCCACAGATATGAAAAGATCTGACATTATCATGTGCAAGTGACCACAGAAAGAGGAGAGCACAAGCCTTCTCTATCCATTTTGTCAGCATCACTTAGCAACATCATGATTAGCTGAAAATATTCTCTGAAGGTCCCATAGTTCCATGAGTCACTTCACCGTTTTGTCCTTTAAGTCACCACCACAATGGCTTGTAAGCCTAGGCCTTGGCCTTGATCAGACTCAACTGACCTTCTAGATCCAGAAAACCTAGGCTAATTTCAAGCCTTCTTTGGGAGGGTGTGAATTTCCCAGTTAGTTGCTTCTCTACCAAAATTCCCATTGATATTTTGTGGGGACAAAGCCATCAATATGAGCTATAAAATGTACCACAGTCCAACTCACCTCTGTCAGAAAATCACTGGATATTCTTCATGTCTTTGAATTTTTTAATCTGTAAAACAGATTACACATGGGGGCCTCTGTTCTGTATTTGGAATGACAATAGGGCAATATTTAATCTGGGCCACAGACCTTTGAAAATATTTCATTTTAATTTTCAACTTTTCTGCCATGTGATGCAACTGCTACATTATACATTTAGGCTGCATCAGTGAGTCTTTCCAGCAAATATATCAGGTAAGTTTCTAAAGCCAAGTAGGGAGGGGGCAAGCAACTGGCTCAGGATTCAATAGAGCATGGAGAAGTCAAACAAACAACACCCTCTACCCTACCTGAGTTGTAAACAGTGTGAGAAATCAGATAAAAAGTATGAAAGACAGGAAAGCAAACTCTTACTTTTGTATCTTGATATTGAAAACATCAGGATATTTTTCTGCGAGGCAGCAGGAAGAGTAAGTCAACTCCGTTTATACTAAGGGCACTAAGGAAGGCGTAGAGGTAGTTCTGAAGGAGCTTGGGCGTTGTTTTGGCCAGAGTCCCGCCATACACTCACATATCTATCTACCTCCTTTAGATTCTGGTGTGTTCTGGGGTTTGTGATTAGGAGACAGGAATATCTTGATTTGATTTCTCCATATAAAATGTGTTACTTTAGGTATGTAACACTTAGATTTTGACATCTGTCATCCAAAAGATTTATACAAGAATTTTCATAGCAACTTTACTTATAACGGCTGCAAACTGGAAACAACCCAATGCCTATCAACAGGTTAAGGGAATGGAATAACACTCAGGAATAAGAAGGAACAAGCAACTAATACATAAAACACAGATGAATTTCAAATCATTATAACATTATGCGGAGCAAAAGGAGCCAGATTAAAAAAGCCCATGCTACCTGATCCCATTTGTGTGGCTATAGAATAGGTATGAATGAGTTCTAGTGATGGAAATCAGAACAGTGGCTGCATCTAGAGTTCAAGGGTGGGGAGATGACAAAGGGGCATGAGGAAGCTTAGTGGGGCAAGGGCGATGCACCGTATTTTAATCAGAGTGTTTGTTACATAGCCGTATGCATTCATCAAACTCACAAAATAGTACACTTACTGTGTGTGCATTTTATTGTGTATACCTTCTACCTTAAAAACATAAAGAAAAATATATAAAAGGTACAAATTGATCAGAGACTAGAAGCTAAGTTGAACATATTTTTAAAAAGGAAAGCTATCAAAAATATTTCAAATATTTCCTGTTATTTGAACTGCACTGATTTTTCACAATTTATATAAGTCGTGATTTGGAATACTAAAATACGGAGTGTTTTTCTTTCTATTACCAAACTTGTGAGGGGAAAGTTTTATTACAGAAATGGAATACAAAAGAAAAAAATACAATAGAAATAAATACAATAAAACAAAAATACAAAAGAAAACGTGTGCTTCTTTTAGATATTTACCTTCATCAGTGAAGAAAACGAGGGATTGGCATAATTAGAAAGAATACATGTGAGTCTTTATGTTTCTGCATCTATAGCTGACTTTTTCATATCAATGTACATGAGAGTAATTGCCTTTGTGTGTGAGTTTGTAAATGTGTGTGTGTGTGTGCCAAGCAACACACATAAATAGAAAAAGCAGGAGGGGAGAACTGGGAAGAAGAACCGAATAAAATGATTTTAAGAATGTCAAATTATAATCATTTATGAAGATAAGATGTACTATTGGTTGTTTTCATGTGTATTAATTGGCATTCAAGCCATCTGCATCACTTCCTCACATAGATTTAATGGGCATCATAAATATCCCTGTGCCAACTAGGAAAGAGACACAAATCAGGAGAGATGACAATCTTGGGGCTATCATTCAATGACTTGGTATTAAAGGCTGAGCGTTTTCTTGAGGTTATTAGAGTTTCATTTTAAACTTCTCTCACAGTAATGTAGAGCAGCATAGAAAACACATTGTTTGAACGGATCTGTAAAGCTCCCTGCGAAAACCCCACTACAAGTATTGCGAAAGCTGATCTACAGTGAGGTGTATTCCATAAGCGGTAGTTAGCCTTTGAGCTTTAACAAAATACTTGGTTCTCAAACACTGGTCACATTTCAGTAAACCTGGAAATAAAAATGGGAATTTTTATGAGCCCATTTAGTTCCCATGGCACAGGTTTTTTTCTTCAAGAGTGGTGAACACATTTGTTGGAATTCATAGAAGAGTTTCAATTCTGACATTAATGAAACAGCGCCCTTTCTTCCTGGAAGTTGCGTTAGTCAGCGGCCGCGCCTGCACAGGACTACGGAAAGGTGCTTTGAAATGAAATCGCTTGGTAAAGGAAAAGCAGGGTGTAATTTGATTTGTTTCTGCTGAGCCTGGGAGCAGGGAGGGGGAGCTCTGTGCCGCACCCCGGACGCCTTCCTGTGTGCCCTGTGGCACCTTACCAGGGCTTCCAGTACTTCTCGGTTTCCCCGGACCTTGGCTCAGAGCTCCCCTGGTTCCGTGATCAAGGGGGCTCCCAGAAGACTCCCCGCTAGCTTACGTCATGGGGGCGGGGCTAACCATTGTCATATTCAGAGACAGCAGTAAGTATTTCTTTAAGTAGAATAAAAGTATACATTTACTAGCATTCTCACCATCGTCTGGCCTCATCTGCTTGAGCATATGCTTACAGTCTTCTGCTCAGCAAAGCGGGCTGATGGTTACAGACCCCATTGTAAGCAGCCGGCAGGACCGGACCTTCGTTGCTCTGCCTCAGCTGCAGAACATCCACTTGTCCTGTTCGTGCGCTTCCTAACGTTCACCTCTGTCTCAAGGAGAGCTGGAATGCGTATCTTTAAGGGCTGTTGCACGGTCGGTGAGAAGAATGGATAAATGGACTCTCACTTCCGATGTTCAGCTCTGAGCTCAGTTAGTGGTTTGATGTGACTGGCTGAGCGTTGGATTGCTTCTCAATACTGCCTGTGCATTGGAATCACCTGGGGAGCTTTTAAAAAATTACTGATGTCTAGGCCCCGCCCCCAGAGAACTCATTTAATTGGTCCAGGGTGGAGTTTGGGCACCAGTAATTTTTTAAAAGCTCCCCAGGTGATCTTAATGTGGACCAGGGTTGAAAACTACTGGTTTACAGCAAAATAGTTAGAGCCATATAACAGTAGCAAAAAAGGAGGCTGGGACCCAGTGAACAGGAGGGTTTGTGTGGCTTCTGTTACTCTAGCAGACACCCACAGTGAGGCTCCGGGGTGAAGACATAAATCAGACAGAGCTCTGTCTCAAGGGCTCGTGGACCATGAGAGGGGAAGACTCAGAAACACACGATTATGGTAGAAGGTGGTAAATGCCATCCAGGCAGAGGTGGGAACGGACACAAATTTTTGCCTAAAAATGGGAGGGAAATGAAACAGCCCTGACTATTTCCCAGCAAAAGCTAAAAGAGCCACTTTTACTTAACTGAATTCCATCTTAAATATTCTGATTTACATTATTCTTCACTTGATCCTCTCACAGCTACCCTGAGAAGAAAGTATGGCCTTGTTGTGGACTGCATGCTTGCTTCTCCCACAAATCTGTGTTGAAACCCTAATAGGACAATATTAGATGGTCAGGAGAATGGAGTCCCTGTGATGGGATTAGTGTCCTTGTAAAAGGGGGAGAAGACTGGAGCTAACTTTCTCTCGGACATGTGAGAGCACAGTCTTCTGCACGCCAGGAAGAGAGTCCTCACCAGAATCCCGCCATGTTGGCACTCAGATCTCAGACTTCCCAGCTTCCAGAACTGTAGGAAATAAATTTCTGTTGTTTAAGGTTCTCGGTTTATGGTATCTTGTTATAGCAGCCCAAGCTGACTGAGGTAATATGAAAACACGGAGATGTTGAGGATGTGGCCAACAATCACAGCATCAGAAACAGAGGCAATAATAATCCCAACAGGCACTTGCTAGGTGCTTCATCACTAGGTGCATGACTTCATTCAGCCCTCACTGTACAACCCTACAAAACAAGTAGTATTATCACTGCCTTTCACAGGTGCACAAACTGAGGTTCCATCTCGTTAAGTAATCTCTCGTCCAAGAGCAAGTTACTGCTCATTAAGCGCTATAGCAGAGTGTGTTGGTTTCCTATTGCTGCTGTAATAAACTAACACAAATTTCATGGCATAAAACAACAGAGACGCATTGTCTCACAGTCCAGGAAGGTCAGAGGTCTAAAATGGGTTGGCAGGCTGGTTTCTTCTGGAAATTCTAGGGGAGGGGCAGGGAATTTTATTTCCTTGACTTTTCCAGCTTCTGAATGCTGCCTGCACTCCTCGGTCCAGGGTCCCTTCCTCCATCCTCACAACCAGCAGCAGAGCATCTGCAAACCTCTTGTCTCTCTCTGACCCCTGCTTCCGTCATCACAGCTCTTCCTCCGACCCTGACCCCCCTGCCCCCACTTTCCCTTATAAGGACCTCGTGATTAGATAGGGTCCACCCAGAAAATCTAAAATAATCTCCCTCTCTCAAGATGTTTAATTTAATTATATTTGCAAAGTTCCTTTTGTCCCATGATGATACCCCCAGGCTCTGGAGATTAGGATGCGTTTGATTTTGCTGCTGGAGTGGTGGTGACAGTGGAGGCATTATTCTCCCCACCGCACAGAGACAAATCCAAGCCCAGGTCTGACCCCCAAGCCCTTAATCCCTGGGTGACACTATGTGCCCCCTTTCTAACACACACACACACACACACACACACACACACACACATACACATGTCTAAACATGAGACTTCTTGACTCCCTCAGAATGTAATCTTTCTCCTTCCTAATGCTGTTTGATTCTTTCAAACAAAACTTTCATGACTTGAGTTCTTGGAAGAATTGTCCCAGTGCCCCTTTTTATTAAGAATGTGTGTGTGTCAGGGAGCTGGACCTAACACAGGAACTTTTGCAACAGAGATTTTAAAAAATGGTTTGAGGTCCTTAAAAGGGGAAGTTTCCTTCTTGGCCTTCATTAAAGTAGATACATGTACTAATATTCATCTAGTGCTGCTTGAGCTAAATTTTTTTGTTAATGATCCAGAATGTCTTTCCTTGCTTGCATCCCCCCAAAGTTTAGAAACAGTACCTGCCATGCCTGGTTGTTTTTATGGCTGTGGCTGAATGACATCTGTGAGCATCCTTCTGAAGCTGAGGGTTTAAAACAAGAGAAGAGGCCAGAGACTAAACCTGCCTTCTGACTCTGTTGAATCTTTTCAGCCCAACTCCTTGAGCTTTGCTGAAAAGAAGCCAGACCTCACTTGAATAAATGCAGAAGGAACAATTTTGTCCTCTGCCAAAAAGGGAGTTACAATATTTATAAGAATGTTAAATACATTTCCATGACTGTCAGTAATATGTTCCTGGACTTTTATAATGCAGACCTTGAAGAAGTGGATTTAGTTGAGAATACTTTAGATGATATTAAAAGTAACTTGAGTTTAATATAGTACATGGGTAATAGAATACTTGACAGCAGCCATTGCACCAGGGATGATTAGAAATAAATAGTGAGTGAGTTGACTGAAGTGATATCACTGAGGCTGTATTATAATTATGATCTACTAAGTTTCTGCTTTTCATTGTTTCTTTGATTTTATTGTTTCTTCCGAGGCACCTAACATGGGGCACATGAGTTTATGTGCCCGGCCATCGTTTGGCCCTCAGCCAATGTTAAATGGTAATAATACACAGGCAAGCAAGGGGCTAACAAGCCCTTTAATTCTCACGCAGGTTTACCTAACTCAGCAGTAGGTCTGACTGCCGAAAGGATCAGCAGACAAGCATGGACAGTGCGCACTGTTGTGGAGGCAGCCTGGCTGCAGGGGTGAAGACCACATCTCAGAGAGCGATACTGAGCGCTCCCCCGGGACGGGTGCGAGGCCTCGGGCAGGTCCGTGTCAGCAAGTTGAGCTTCTGCTTTCGTTTCTTCCGCCTTGTCGTTAGCACAGGAGCAGACTCTAGCCATGCTGAAGCCATGGCTAAGATTATCCCTCTTCTGGGTGATGTGTTCAATGCCCCCAAACCAAAGTCTTGTCTTCCACTTGCGGATTCCCGTAGCGCTGTACCTGGTAGACTCTGCATGTGTCTGCTGGGGCTGCCACAACGAAGCTCCGCAGACTGGGTGGCTCCAATAGCAGAAATGTATTCCCTTACAGTTCCAGAGGCTAGGTGTCTCAGATCCAGTACAGTAGGGTCAGTTTGTCCTGTGACCCCTCTTTGTGGCTTGTAGATGACCATCTCCTCCCTATGTTTCCCATGGTCTTCCCTGTGTACCTGTCTGTGTCCAAACCTGGTTTTCTAGTGAGGGATATCAGTAGTATTGGATTAGGGCCCGCCTTTGTGGCCTCATTTCAACTTTGTTACCCCTTTAAAGACCCTGCCTCCAAGCATAGCCACTCCTTCTGTGGTGCTAGGGGTTAGGGAGTCAACATATGAATGGGGGTGACATATTCAACCCTAACACTCTCATATTACTTCTCTCTCTCAGCCTGTGGTATAGTTGCTTATTTACCTGTTGTGTTCCCTCTGTCAGATGACAAGCAAAGAAGGGAAGAGAGGAGGAAGGGACACAGGGGGAAGACAGAGGTTAAACAGGCAAAAAACACACTATTCTATGGTTAAATAATCATGCAATTGAACAAAAATGAAGACGAACAAACTATAAAATAGAAGACAGTGGAGATGTACATAATTGAGGAAAATTCTTCAAACTTATCGAAGTTACCCAGCTGGAAAACAAATCCCAGCCAGAGCACATGGATACCCTTGGAGAGTGTTATTCACACATCTGAAGGGTCTAGGTAGGCTCTGTCTGGTTCTGGGTGGCATTGGTACCAGAATAGATGTGGTCTTCTTTTCACCTAAAACCATCTCCCAAGGAAAACGTTGGCAATGAGAAGGCTGTCAGACAGTCCCCGGGCTCTCCAAGGCCTCTCGGGCTTCCTGCCTTTGTTCTGTTCTCTCTGGAGGCTCAGCGCAGAGCAGGACTTTTTGTTGTTTCATCCAACTGTGTAGCCCTGTGATGTGGGCCTCTCCAAGTCCCCCTGCTCAGCTGGGCAGGGTTTCAAGGGATCAGGAAACCGTTTTCCATCCCTAGAGCCAGCCTCAGAGTTAGAAAGTTCTGTGGTTTGGTTTGGATTTCGCTCATCCCTACAGAGAACTTGGTCTGCCAATCTCTACATACATGTCAGCATAAATAGCAACAGATGTACCTTCAACATGTAAAAGCTCCATAAACTATAAAAAACTCTGTTTTTCCATTTGGGATGAGTCATTAACCATATGTTTATGATAACTCTTTCGTGTGCAGATCTGAGGCACACATTTTACCTTGCAGGAGACCAAGAGCTATTTCTTTTTAGGAGGTTCCTTCCCATCTTGAGAATTGATTCAGCGACGCCTTAATCTATTTCTGTGGGTATCTTGAATGAGCCTGTGGAAAATGCGTGAACTTTTCTTTACGTGAGCTGCATGGTGTGCCTGGGCTCTGCCCTTGGAACTATTCTTGGCCAGAACGTTTGAAAACCCGTTCTGGTGCTCAGAGTGCTACTCATGTGACTGCTCAGGGGCAGACCTCTACAATGGAATATGCTGATTTCAGGAGAGTTTGTTTGGTTTCTGATACTTCAGAGAGAGAAATGTAGCGTTTGGCAAGGCTGCAGGCAGGGAGTACAGAGGTTGAGTAATTAGTGGATGTCATTTTGCAGAGAGAGAGGCAAGGTCTTTTGTTTGTTTTTTGTCTTGCATGAAAAAGTTGTATGTCTATTCTGTACTTAGGCCTCTGAAAGTAAGCTTTCCTTGAGGAATTTTGCCTCTTATCAAAGTTAGTATTTTCTGGGAATTAAATTTTTCTTCTTTTTTTAAAAAAAAGGACTAAATGTTTTACTGTGAAATATTTTGAAAATACACAGAATAAGGAATAAAATAAGGAATATAGTATTATAATGAACCCTCATATACTTATCACCCAGAATTAATAATTATTAACATTTTGCCACTGTTGCCTTACTCCATTTTCTCTTTCTTTTTTTTGTTATAGCATTTTTTAAAACTCTGACATCTTGTTATTTCTTCCTTATATATCTCTAAATAAAGATATTTTCTTACAGACATACAAGCTAACAAAATTAACAATAATTCCTTAAAATTATCTAATGCTAACTCTGAATTCAAATTTTCTGGATTATCTAAATCTTATTTTGCAATCAAATTGTTCAAACCCAGATCTAATTGATGTTCAATTGGGTGTTTTGTCTTTTTTGACCTTTTATTTTTATATAGTCCCCTTGTCTTTGTTTGGGTATTCCCCCAAATCAGACTTTATGATAAAGATTTGGGTGCAGGTGTTTTATTTGGGAGGTAGCACTAGGATGCAAAAATGGAAAAACAAGAAAAGTGGGACAAGAAAGACCAAGAAAAGATGCATTGATGTGCAGGTTATGACTGTGGGCAGCTGCAGTTCAGTCTGCAGAGGGTGCTCTGAGGAACTACATCACATGCATCTCAGAGTTTTCCAGCCAAAGGTTGGAGAATGTGGGGCTCTTTATCCCTTGACTCTCTTCCCTCATTGGGTACTTCTGAGTGGCCCTGCCCATGGCTGAGTGAGCGCCTGTAAGGCTAGAAGGAGGCCTCAGACAGGGACCTCTGGTGGACACTGCCAACTTGGACAGGAATGGTCTACTGTAGGTGTGGGGACTCGGATGGAGAGGTAAGAGTCAGCCACACCTCCACCTCCCTCCTTCCCTCCCTTCCTTCCTTCTTTTCCTCTTTCTTTCTTTCTTTCTTTTTTGGATATCACTGATTTGTCCTGTAAAATGTCCCAAACTCAGTCTTGATGTATGATTCCTTGTTGGTATTTTAAACTTATTCCTCTCTCCCCGGTATTTCTTATGCACCAGACATTATACCTAAAGGCTTGAATAGAGTCTATTCCAATTTATTTCAGCAACAGTACATCATAGATGGTGTTCTTTCTACAGATTTGATGGGTAATTTTCAGCAAGGGGAGTGAGCCCTTACTTCACCTTGAAAAACCCTTCTAGCAAAGGCACATTGGAGACTTCTAGTCCAGCTTCTTATTTTATAGGAAAGGGAATTTATCACCAGAGAGATCATTGACCATCTCTCCTGACACATACTCTTCTCACGGTTAATTCACATTTTCCATGTATTTAATAACATCCTGCTGTCTCTTCCTGTACCAGACATCCCACCAAAACTTCCTCCTCATTCCACCTACACCAGTTCCCCCCATTGTGTAAATCCTATGGACTCCTCTAAATTCTTGTTCTGTATGTGATCTCTGCAGCATTTAATATTAATAACCACACTATTCCTCTTAAAACACTTGCTTTGCTTGTCTTCCCTGATCTTACTCTCCAATCTTTCTGATTAATCCCTCTTAATCACATCCATTTGTCTCTAAAATATAAGTATTTGCCAAGATTTGAGAAGTATCTGCCTAATATAATACAATTTAAGAGAAAACTACATACCAAATTAAAAAAGGATTCCAGGAGTCAATATATAATTCCAATACTTGTGAGAATGGCAGAGAATTAAGGGATGTGGTAGAGACAATTCTGTCAGTTTCCCAACTTGGAGAGATAGAAACAGAGCTATGAGTGGACACAGAAAAAATGGAACTGTATTACCAAGGGTCCATTCCCCACCTCCGTGGGTCACCAGTGGTCCCCAAGCTGATGGAATGCCTCTGCATTCAGAGGTTCCACACTGTTTTCTCAAGCTTGAGAGAATGATGTGGAGGCAAGGTTCATACAGATGAAAAATGTGAGACAATCTCCTAGGAAACAACCTTGCAACCTAGAGCAGCTGCAACAAATAATAGCTACTGAGTTGAGAAAATATCTGACCAGCCAAATGACATACCTAGGTGCTAGGTATCAGAATAGCCAAAGTTCCCACTCACACTGTAGAATGCGAACCAACAGAAACCTGAGTGCTCCGCCCCCTTATATTCCCCTCCAAGTGCTGGCCCCATTGAAGGGGATTCTATTCATGTTCATAAAAATTTAATGGACCAATTTGTCCATGACCTTAGCTTTTTCTCTAACTTCCTTAGGTGAAAAATGAAGTGATACTTTAATCTACAACATCAAGCCCCACCCCCCATATTAAATCCTATAGAAGGAGAGTTTATGAGATTTGGCTTTTTCTATTTTAATGATAAATTCAGAGCTGCAAGTTTCTAGCTCCATTCGACGTTGAAAATGCTGAGTGAAAGCAGAAGCTTGAGAACTAGAAAACGTGTACTGTGAAAAAGAGGGACAATAAGCCTGATGTGCAAAACAGAGATAAGAGAGATAAAAAGCATAATTTGAAGTAAATTTTACACCAGAAGACATAATGAAAAATGTACAACTCTGTCACACTCCTAAGAAAGGGAGAGGATGAATGAACCCATTCAACAAGAAATGGGAGAAGACAACAAAATGAAAAGGGACCTGCCACAGGTAAACAAAAACCAAAGGAGGAAAATAATGTTATTATAGAAGTAAAAGTACGGAAGAAGAATCAAAGTGCAAAATTGATCCTAAAACATTGAATCAGTAGAGAACTACCTTGAGAAAACCAGAATGAAGAAAGGACAACGAATGAAAGGATCGGAGAGAAAATAGTAGCTTTGGAAATCAACCAATGAGGAGTCAGCTCTAGTTTGTGTGTCTGAAAAAGTCAGAAGCGACCAACAAAAACACAGGAAGAAGAATATGCAGTTTGCAAAGACTCAAAATAAGAGATGAAATGAATAAAAACCTGCCAAATCCCAAATTCTCTTCAAGCAAAGGTACAAAACGTTGAGGACAAAAGGAAAAATAATCCTTCTCATCAGTAGAGCATGGCTTCAGACTGTCACACTACTTGAGTTCAAGTCACATTGCTCTGATGCAAGACAGGGAGTACGTACCTTGCAAGATCATCCTGAGATAAAAATGTGAAAATTTTTGCAAAACTACTTAACCTGTTGCCTGGCGTGTACTAAGCACCTGATAAATGCCATCTGTTACTACGAACATTCAGCCCGAGGAAATATGTAACCAACAATAGAAATCAAGCTAGTCCAGAATTCACATTAGCATTTTGGAGAGTTTTCAGGAAGAAAGCTGTGGCCAAGTATTCCATAAACAGTCAAGTTGTTATTCTTGTAAAGGCACAAGGAAAGCAAACTCAAAAGAGTGAGAATTGGGAAGTATATCACCAATAAACAATTCATGGAAAAGGTCATTTACAGAAGAATTCCAGCAATGGAAAACATGAATAAAAAAGAATAAGAAAGTTATT
>VMDR010021069.1:0-17101 GCA_007922815.1 Macrotus californicus | reverse complement strand
GCAGTGCTAGCAAAGGGGTATTCAGAGAATAAGAAGCCAGTTCTTGGGAATTAAAAACATGATAGCTGAAAATTTTAAATACAATATAAAGCTGGGAAGATCAAGTAGAAATAGTATCTTTGAAACTATAACATATGGAAACTACATGAAAAATACAAAACAATAAAAGCTTCTGATTAAAGAGACATTTCTTACCAAGAAAAGAGAAAAATCAAAGGAAGGAAAGTATCTTTGAAAATAATAACAATTGAAGATCTTTTCGTAGAACTGTAGTTTTCAGATGAAAAGGCCCCACCGAAGTCTCCAGATAATAATTAGTGACATGCTGGTCAATGCTCACCCATGGCTTACGATGTGGCAGCCACTGTCCCTTGCAGTTTACCTCTACTCATTTAGTGCTGACAGCAGTCCCATGATGTAGGAAATATTATTACTCCCCCCATTTTAAAGAGGAAGAAATACAGACACTGAGAGTTTAAGTAATTCTTCTTAAGGGTTTAGAGGGGCAAAATTGGGTTTTGAACTCGGACACTCTGAGGGGTGTCCAACCTGCGGCCCATGGGCCATATGCAGCTCAGAATGGCTATGAATGCGGCCCAACACAAAATCATAAATTTACTTAAAACATTAGAGATTTTTTTGTGATAATGTATCTCAATGTACTTAATGTGTGGCTCAAGACAACTCTTCTTCTTCCAGTGTGGCCCAGAGATGCCAAAAGGTTGGACAACCCTAGTACAGAGGTCAAAACCTTGCCTAACACAAAATACTGTCTCTCAAATGAATGAAACAAAAACCTCCATCTAAATACATACTGTGACATTTCACAGTAAGTATACAAACAAATCTGAAATCCTCCAGAAGGGAAATCACAGCTTACACGTAAAGGAATGAGAATCAGTCCAGCAGCATTTTTCTCACGTGCACCGTTGTAGGCTATAAGACAGTGAAGCAATGAGTTTGACCCTAGAACTCTATATCCAGCATCACTTTCAAGTATCTATGAAAGCAGAATAAAGATATTTTAAGATATGTAACTACTTAGAAAGTTTATGTCTCATGCACTCTTTTAAAAAAAGATTTTGCTGATGATATAGTCTAGTAAATAAAGTACTGAATCAAGCCAGAGAAAGACTTCAGTGATTCATCGCTCCTTGAAATACTTTCCTCACTTAGCAAAGAAACACCACTTTCTCAGATCTCTTACCTCAATGGCCTCTACAGCTTGGTCTTCTTTCCAGATCTTATCTTTTCAATCTCCAAAATTTAAGTTCGCCAGGAATCTATTCTCAGACCTTTTCTATCTACTAACTTCTTCATGATTTTATCCAGTACTATGGATTTAAATACCCAAACCATCAATGCCTATAGTGAGTTCAAGAGTGTTCCCACAAAATTCATGTCTACTTGGAACTCAGAATGTGACCATATTTGGAAATAGGATTTTTGCAGATATAATTAAATATGGATCTTAATTTGGAATCATCTTGGATTTAGGCTCGGCCCTAAATCCAATGATTGGTGTTCTTAAAGAAGCAGAATGAACTGCAAAGAAAGTCAATGTGAAGACAGAGGTGGAGATTGGAGTTACATGGTCACAAGCTAAAGAAGGTCTGGGGCCACTGGAAACTGGGAGAGGCAAGGAGGGATTCTTCCTAGAGCCTTCAGAGGGGGTGTGGCCCTGATGATACCTTGATTTTGGACTTATAGCCTCCAGAACTATGAGATAATGAATTCCTGCTATTTTAAATCACCCAGTTTGTGGTACCCTTTTTTACAGCAGCCCTAGGAAAACAATACATTAACTTATTTACATTTTCATCCCAGACCTCTCTCCTCTCCTCCAGACTTGTATATTAAATTTCTTACTCAATATTTCCACTCATGTACCAAACTGCTCCTTCTGAAATCTTCTCCATTTCAGAATATATCAATACCATTCAGTTCTTAGGCAAAACCTTACCTTTATTCTTAATTTCTCTCTCTCATATCTCTTTATAAAATCTACCAGCAGATCCTATTGTGATGTCTTCAAAGTATTCTCAGAATCTAAGCATCACTTCCATGGCCTTCATGGCTACCACTGCCAAGCATGTCACCCTCATCCTACCTGAGTAGTATAACAGCCTAATGAGTGTCGCTGGTTCCACTGTTTCCCTCCCATGGTCCATTCAGATGTCAGAGCATCCAGACAATCCTTTTAAAATACATGTCATGTTCCTTGACTTGCCCCTTCCCCTTCTTTCCCCATTACTCACCTCCTCCCTCCCCTCTGATCATGGTCAGATTGTTCTTTATTTCCATGGCTCTGTTTCTGTTGTGCTCATTTGTTTGTTTTGTTGATTAGGTTCCACTTGTAGGTGAGATCATATGGTAGTTGAATAGAGGACTCATGGGCATAGACAATGGGGTGGGGATTGACTGTGGGAGTGGGGAGGGGTGGGACAGGGGAGAGCAATGGGGAAAACGGTGGGACAACTGTAAATGAATAACAATAATGATATAAATAAATAAAATAAAACATAAGTCAGATGGTGCCACATTTCTGCTCAGATCCTATCTCCCATTCCCTCCTATTCTCCCAGTTAGGAGGGAAAGAGACTGGGGAAAAGCTATAGGGAATACACACTGTTACCAACCATTTTCTATTTCTAGGTCTGGGGACTACATTTCCCAGAACCCTCTCCCTGTATGATTCTGTGTTAATGTTTAACAGTTAGAAGAACTCATGAAAATTGCTGGAGAGAAGCTAAGAAGAAGCCATTGTTCTTTGAAGTCATGGATGTTGGTGTCTGATTCATTCCTATGAGCTCTGGTCCTTCACCAGCTCTAATGGGGCCGTCTGAACTGATCAGTGAATGTTTTTCAGGTCATCTGGCTGTACCCTTATAGGCTTCACTCCTCCAACCCTCCCACATCCATAAACCCTAATTTCTAGATAAAACCCCTTATCCCCATAGCACTTGTAGTAGTGCTCTGTTTTCCAGGTTGAATGCGGACTAATACAGAAGTCTATAGACTAGAAGAATATAATGAAAACTTAATTTTTTATAATAAACTTATGATGAAGTATAAAAGAAAAATTGTTATCAATTAGAAATTCAGAAAAAAATAAAATATTTTAAAGATAATGAATACTATATACAGGGTAGAGCAAAAGCAGATTTATAGTTGTGAGTATTCAAAACAGAGTTTATTCTTATATTATTAATTAGTTATTGTATTATTTTCCATACAAAAACCCATAACCCTATTTTTGTTCTACCCTGTATACTATTGTCTCTCTAGCAAACAATATTTTACATAGTCACAATGACAAAAACAGCATGGATTTTTAAATTTTAGATCCAATTGACAGAGGGCATGGGAGAGTACATTATGGATACTGAAATATATATATATATCTACCCTGAAATATAAAAAGACAGAAGAAGTTGGGAGAGGGAAGTTGGAAGAAAGCAGAAGACAGGTTGTGAGATGGAGCTGAAGGGCAGAACTGACTTCTTTATTTTAGACAGTGAAGAATATAAAAAACTATCTATGGTAGATAAAACAAAAAATGAAGGTGAAAAATATATATTGCTGAAGGCTGAAAAGGTAACACATTAGAATGAATGAAAGGGTAGTGAGGTAAGGGAGGTAAGCTGTCATCAATCACAGCAAAAAGTCTTTCTATAATGTCTAAAATTG
The DNA here is from genome assembly GCA_007922815.1 of Macrotus californicus. Lineage (NCBI taxonomy): Eukaryota > Metazoa > Chordata > Mammalia > Chiroptera > Phyllostomidae > Macrotus > Macrotus californicus. The sequence goes on along the minus strand of VMDR010021069.1, from coordinate 13,411 downwards.
ACCGATTAAAGAAAGCACAGTATAGTCATATTAGAAGAACTGAAAGTTGTCCTTCCTAGCACCTTGTCTCAACTGCAATTTCCTGAGAGAATTAAGTCCTGATGTCCTCAGGCATCCTGGGTAAGTCATGAATTAACTTGCCTGTAAAGCCGGTATCGTACTAGTCATGCACCATCTCTGGGAGATATGAGAAATTATTCTTTCCAGTCATTTTCTGGTTTCTGGAACTCCCTTTATAAAGGCTGCTAGAAAGTGAGCAAGAAGTGAGTCAAGGGACTACTGCTTTTCTTTCCAAGTTCTATATTGTTTGATATTTTTTAACCATGTGTCTACGTTCTTTTCATACACATAAAGACATTTTTAAAGAACATTCAGAAGCTTCACTTTAGAAATGTGGAGTATAATGTGACAGCAATTAAGCTAGTAGCAATGTCTAGATGGAAAGAAAAATGAGACAGAAAGTCTGGGAAAAGATATGAAGACTGGAGACATGAGGATAACATAATCAGCACTAATGCTACAAGATGCTACTAAAATTGGAACAGGTTGGATGAAACGACTAAAGTTAAAGCTATAGAGAGACAAGAAGGAGCCAAGGACAGTCCTTGAGGAAAAGACTGGGGGAGAGAAAAGGAAGAGGAACTCTAGGAGGAATTGTCAGCGGAGAGGTGGGATGATCACAGATCTAACCACCAAAACCAAAGGATGAGGGAGTGTCAAGGAAGAAGAAAAGGCTGCCATGGATGCGAAGGAGCACTTCCAGTTCCCTCTGATGTGTGAGCAACAAGTTGAACCCAGCATTTAATAAAACGGAATTCTGAAAACTTCTTAAAACTTAAAGATCTTTGCCACTTCGTCCCTTTACAAGGTAGCTAATGTGTAGGATATGAGACTTAGAATACTTTTACTTATTTATTTAACAAGTATATGTTAAATGTCTATCATAAAAATATGTAGACATTATGGAGACCTACTCAAAAGCTCACAGTCTAATCAAAAACAGATAGCATTAGCATCAATTACTCAGACACAAGATATATATTGTGTGGCCCATAGGAATATTACAGATGAAGAAATATGTGAATTCAGAATAAAAATATTATCTCCTCCTGAACTGCTGATCAACAAAAACTAGGCCACCAGAGTAAAAATATGGCTAAGCAGAAACTTCCAGACTTGTTCCTGCAAATACTAACCAATTACTTAAAACATTTACTCATTCATTACATTGAAATCAAGTACCTACTTTAAAAATAGGCATGCTTTTTTCATATATTGGATATTATAATTAGGCTCCCAAGATAACAGGAATGTGAAGCATCTGCTAGCTCTACACTAATAAGTAGACTGCTCTTAATCAGGGTAAAAATAGGAAAATCTTAATGCCTGTGCTTTCCTGACCTACTTTCTAATAGCAAGGATTAGACTGTCTACTTGATCTACCTCAAGATCATTCTCAGGAGGAGAAGAAAGTTGATTTTCTTGAACTATCCAGTAGGAATAAGAGGGCTAGAGTGTCTCTGTGTAATAATTTACTGCAAGTTTTCTAATTATTAATATAGCACTACAAAAAGCTTTATGAATTTTGGTGAGCTCACTAACTAGTTATTCAGGAAAATGAGCTTTGAATGGCATTGCAGGCCTGGTAAGACAACAGTCAAAATAGCTATTCTGTATTTATTTTCAAGTTAGCTGACAAACTTACATCATAAGAAATATTGCTTTCAAAGGGAAATGAGCTCACGGATAGCAATAAGCACATAAATGGAATGCCACAGTTCCCATTTATCTGAATGAGAAGCCGTCTGACAGAGCTTTGAGTGGGTCCTCACCACGAAGTGCACTGACGGACGGCTTCTATTGGCTCTGAGCAAGCGTCAGAGCTGTGACAGACTGTCTGCTGTCAGCCCTTGTTATTGTGACTGCCTCCATCCCTGCTGAAACACCCATTAGCCTGATACAGGTTTTTCAGCCAGCAACAAAACATCACATCTCTCCTACACAGATAATTGAAGGGAAAAAATACCAAAAAGAAAAAAAATTGAGCAAACTATAACTCCTTCCAAGTACAATTCAATTAAACAGAATACGGGTTTCTTAGAAGATAGGTCTGCTCTTCCATAGAGCTCTAAAAACCTCTTGACCACACAGATGGATGGCCACTGCTCGGTCCAGTCAATAGAGGGACATTGATGTTTCATGATGTAATCAAACTTCTTCCAGACCAGCTATACTTTTATTTCCTTTAACAGGAGGTTTCTTCATGACCAATCAGATCAGTTGCACAGTCCAATTTCATCACTAAGGAAACACCAAGTGTTGACCAAAGGGTTTCCAATCCTAAGTGTCTGATATCATGGACTCTGCCTAGTGTACATGGGCAATGTATTTTTTAAAAGAAAAATCCTTTAGCCCACATTTTTATGATTATCTGAGATAATGAAGGGAGTGGGAAGGGAGAAGGTGACTGACAGTTGTTTGGCTACTAAGAGCCAGATATTTTATCTATTTTTTGTATCGAGTGCCTATGACACCATTATTTACTCTACCTCCCTCTCTGTCATCTAAAATGAGAAAACATTAGGAAAGGAGGCCTAAAAATTAAGCTATCCTAATTTTGGGGGATTTAAAGAAAATAATATATACTGATAGCTGCCATTTCATTTTCAATTAACCAATACCTTCTTTCAGAGTTACACCAACAATTACTGCTTAGAAATTATGTCTGGGACTTGGAAGTTAAATCATACATTTGTACCACATTTTAAGTGGAACTATTTTAAATATAATACATTAAAAATAGATATCATACAGAACTATAAGAAAACTTCTAGTTTTCTATAGCAGAAGTTTTAAAAAGTAAGAAAACCTTCTGTTAAATAACCTTTATTTATGCCTTAGCAGCGAGTGCTCCCTGAACCATGGAGACAGCTTCTCTAATTCCGCCCACTTTAGTATCTCCCATGCCTAGAGAACAGAAGAAATTCACCGAAATAGAAGTGTGAGATCTATCAGACAGGCAGGGAAAATTAATGGACAAATTCTACTTGACTGGCTATAAATTGTTCTACCCACATATTTAATCTAATTATTTTGAAGAAAATAGGGTCATACTACTTACAAATAAGATAAATTTTTGGAAAAAATAAAAGTAGTCATAGTATGTTCATTATGGAGGAGATTGCTAATAGTTCACAGAAATCTTGCTTTTTCTGCTTCCTCTGCACACATCTAGACTACCTGAGTTTCAGCCAATGGACTATGACCAGCCAAGGCTTCTAGGAAGCAAGTATGCTGTCCCCGCTGTGTCCCCCACCCCCACCACATGCACACCTTCTTTCTTCCCCTTCTGCTAACTAAATAAAGTTAACAAAATCTCAGAAAATGGTAAAAGGGGGTTGGAGGGGAAGAGAAGGAATTCTATGTCCTAAACTTCCTGCCAAACAGGAGCATCCAATGTGGACAGTTAGATGAGAAATAAACTTGTGATTAAATCATGATGCATTTGGGCTCTGGCTCTATATTTTATTGTTGCTGATACTCCCCTAACTAATTCAATACTATACCCTGTGTAAAATAGCTGAAGTTTCTATCTTTCAAACACACATACACAGGAAATTTGTCATTTGTTGCGTGTTCTCTTTTCTGACTTTTCCCCCCTTGAACATGGATGTTATTTTTCTAGAAGCAGATGTAATATACATAAGCCACATATGTCCACATTTGCATTAATTAATTTATTCATTCATACAACCAATTCGACAGAGAGTTGGCTATTTAGTGGCTATTGAAGATACATGAGTGAAGAGAGTGTGGGACGTGACTCTAAGAAGCACGTAATGTGTCAGCAGCAAGAAAGACAGATCTGTACGGCAGGAGTATAACCTGATGCTTTAATACGTGTTCTCCCTGTTCACCCCCTTTCCTTCTTTTCCATAAATGGCATTCTTCTCTTCTAAGGTCTTTCTCTCCCTCCTCCAGGACCCACCTGCCGCTCACACAGAGAAAACAGAGCCACCCACTTCTGTCAACAGCAGCAAAGACTGGAAAGTTCAAGGAGTCCTAGATAGATAGGTTAGTTAAGGGTCTTTGGAAAAATAGGTGTTTTATGAGGAAATGTTGCTACTCTATAATCATCTCCTAGTAGGGTTTCTAAAAAGCCTCTACATATTTTCTTCAAAATAATTATTTTTTGAACTGATGGACCCAAATTTTCTCTGTACTTAGACTGTCTGGAATTTCACAGAAAACTGCAATTACAGGGCCTCTTACAATGAAGCTAATTGTTGTAAATGTTACATGTTTATTGTATTTTATTGTATTTTTAAAAGACTTCTACCAATAGTTATTATTACTGCCAGCTTTCTTCATATGATACAGAATTCTCCACAAAGAAGGCATATACAAAATGATTTTTGGTACATGATATTAAGACTGTATGAAAACCTGAAAAAAGGAATAAAACTGAACTAGTTACTTGGGCTTACATCTTAAGGAAACCATCCCCCAATCCCTGCATTAATAATAGTGATATTTTTCTCAATGTCTTAATGTTATTGCTGTCACTTTCAAATTTTGTTTTGAAACAGGCCAAGGATCCCAAATGTGCCATAAAATGTGACCTATAATTTGGGATTCTCATTGCTGAGGTTTTATTTGGTCAGCTTCTACTGTCTACTTTATTTATCTTCATCTTTCAAATGGGCTATGGAAGGCTGGGTAAAGGTGAACATTTTCTATAAACGAGTCTTTTCACCTCTGTCTCCCTGGCTGATTCATGGCTGAATACAACCTTTGACCCCCAAATAAGCAAATATCTAAGAGAATAATGGCTAGTTCCAGAATGTTTGACTTCCAATCCACAGGCAGGTAACCCTATTAAATATAGGTTAGAATTTTCTACCTCAGCAAATATATAAAATACTCTTTCTTCTTTACACTACAAATGCTTAAAATCATTAGTCTACTTTAGAAAGTAAATCATAAAATAAGACTGTGGAGGACAATGAATTGGACATTGTGAGGGCAGAAGGGTTTCAATGTCTAAACTAATGAGAAAGCTGATTTTCATGCACACTATTTCACACACACATACACAGAGCTGCTTTCTTCCAGAGCCTAATGCCTGAGCTTCTGCGATAATTTACATATGCTAGTCCACCCATAAATGACTTAATTATTTGCAAAATATGTTATGACTTCAACTCTAATATGATAGAGTTTCCATCATGGGGACAGGCTTCAGACGGCAGATAGCACACACTCTGTATGGAAATCTACCTGATGATGGCGGCGGCCAAAGGCATGTTACTGTACTTTCACGTGTAGGTAGTTTTCAGGATGGGCTCCAAACTTGAACCATAAAATAAAGTAACATTCTGATGATGGAAATTTTAGAAGAACCACACATTTGAAAATTCGGAATGAATGCCACCTGGTTCACAGGTGGCGGACCCCAGACTGAGCCAGAGTGTGGTAAGGCGTCTTTCTGTACCTGCCTCTCTGACCGGCCTGGATGCCCTGTCAACAATAGTAAAGATCCAAGTGGTAATATATCAAATACAAAACAGAGGAACAGTACAGTACATACTCTATGATTCCATTTACATAAAATTCCAAGAAATGCAAAGTAACACAGTGACAGAAGACACATCAGTAGCTCCCTGGGGGTGGGAGATTCGAAAGCAGCACTAGGAAAATTCAGGGGTGATAAATATGTTCACTATTTTGAGTGTGGTGATGCTTTCACAGAGGTATAATATATATAAAAACCTATCACATTTTATACTTTAAGTATGGATGGCTTTATGTCAATTTGAACTCAATAAAGCGAATAAAGTATGTAATAAAAAGTAATATGTGTTCTCAGCTTGACGCACATGTACAATAAAATGGTGAGAAACTGGTTTTTAGTCATTTATTGGTGCATAACTGTCAGCAACTGAGCAAGCACCCCTGTACTCCAGTTAGCAAACTGTCCTGTGGAAGGAGCCGAAATTAGCTACAGAAATTAGAAAATCAGTTACAGAAACTGGGGACATGAAGAAGGGACCAAGGAATAAAGGGAAACTGTGTGACTCAAGTACAGGAGCCATTAGAACAGGGAAGCACTCAACAGGAATATGATATTTACCTCACATTAAAAAGCAGAAATTTTGCAAAGACACAGGTTCAGAAACACAGGCTAGGAAGCCCCGTTTTCCGAATGGGGAAACCATGTGATAAGGACGGAGCACCACAGCTCTGAACACTAACTGACCTCAGCAGGTCAGTCTCCCTGGCAGTGCTTCCCAGATATGTAGCGCTCAAAGTGAGGAACTGCACAGGGGCCCAGGGTAGCCAAGTCAGACTGGTTGGGGTTCAGAGGAAGGGTTGGCGGGCAGCAGGTGACCCACCTCTGGAAATCAGTGAACTAGTTGTGAGAATTAGAGTCTTGAAAAGGCTAGGTCAGGCCCAGTTTAAAATGGATGTTTTTCCCTCTGAATACTTACAGCACTTACTAGTTCATCGTGTGTCTCCCAATATAACAGACTGGTTTTGTAACCATTTGGAGCATGTCCGACTACCACCAGCCCTCTGTGTGAGCTCATGTTCCTAAAGTGGAGAGCATTTGTTACCAATCTTTGATCCCTCCTGTTACTGACAATGAAAATTAAGTGCAAGAATAAAATTAATGTTAGTAGGCTTTCCTAGAGCTCATTAGCCCTGTTTCCCAGCTGACACTGCCCTGTACTTCAAAGACTTGACTACAGACACAGAAGCCATCCAGTTCACCGGAGTGAAGAGTGAACATCAGAACCCCAGACTGAATCACAATAACCTTTCAACCTGTGGTGATAAATCTCAGGCTCTCTTTATTAAAAGTTGCAGAGGCCAGGGTGACAGGAGGGCACAAAATCTGAACTCAATCCTCCAATTCAGAGCTCGTTTGGCCTGCCTGCTGTGTGATTCAACTTGACTGAATTTCTGAGCAGTCCATCTAAGAGGCAAATCCAACAGCAAATCTGCCTGGGGTGGATAACACAATATTTATCATTCATTGCCCACTTTCTTATTGCAGCAGAGGACTGACTGGAGAGGGGATGTCCAGGTACTGGGTACTGGAAATCTGCTGTCGTTAAGCTGTTAAGGCCCATGGGCTTTAGTTACATGCATACTCATGTGCCTGCTGCCTTCAGGTCCACACTTTCAAGCCCAGCAGTAAGAAAGCACCAACCTGCACTACTGACATGTTGCCAAAATAAGCTCTTGAGTTTCTTTTGTTTCCCTAATACACAGAGGAGGGAGGAGCCCAGTCTAACTTGATGATGATTCTAATCCTGTATAGCTGGCATGATACAAGAAAGAATAAAAGTCTTTGCAGTTTTATTCAGGACTTTTCTATACAATTCAATCTGACAAATATTATGAGAGTCTAGTAAGTTCCCAACACCTTTTAGGTGCTGTGAATTCAGCACCAAAGGATCTAGTTCCCATTCTAGGAAAGCAGGTGCTTCCCCAGAGGGGCTATTCTGCAAGCCTCACTAGGACGGAAGGTTGGTGGAGCTTCTGTAAGGGTGGCGGGGATGTGTGAGACCAAGGGCCATGAGAAGCATGCAGGGATGAAACAAACACTAAACCTGGCAGGAAGTATTACCAGGTCATCAACCCAAAGGGCTAGGAGTAGGAAGAGGAGACAGACACAAGATATTGAAATTGAGGAAGAAGTAGGAATTCAGGAATTATTTTTTATCATCACCCGAGGATATATTCATTGATTTGAAAGAGAGAGAGAGAGAGAGAAACTCGATGTGATAAATACTGATTGGTTGCTTTCTGTATGCACCCCAACTGGGTATTGAACTCACAACCTTTTGGTGCACTGGACGACACTCCAACTAACTGAGCCACCCAGCCAGGGCAAGAAATTCTTTCTTGTAAAGAAACAGACACTGGCACTTTTATGGGGTCTCTTCCAGGGGTGTCAGGAGGTTTGTTAAAGGCACTAACCTAGGTGAGGTCCAACTCTTCAGAAACTACTTTAGGAGGTACAAACATGTTAACAATCATGATAAATGCATTTGCAAGGGTTATAACAGAGGTATACACTCTGCTGGAAAGGCTAAGCAAAGCAAGTGACTTCTAGAAGAATCAGACAAGCTGCTGAAGGAATTCCAAACAGAGGGAACAGCCTCTGTTTGGAATGACATGGGGAAAATGACAAGGACTGGAAAAAAGCGAGTGACTGCTTGTGGCAGGTACATAATTATATCAGGGGAAGTGACAAGAGACAAAGCAGAAGATACTGGTTGGGGCCAGATGGACTTATTTGCTGGAGCTGCAATTCTGGATATTATTCTAAATATATGTGGAGACAAACAGGCTTTGGAGTATAGGGTGTTCACTCGTGAGATGTCTCTTGAAACTTTCTCAGCACGCTGATGGCTGCATGAAGCAGTTAATGAGCTCCTACAGAGCTTTGCTCATTCTCCTGCAAGTGTCCTAGTTCCAGCTTTGAACCTGGGCTCTCACTCTCTGCTTTGGGGGGTTTATGTCTTTGCCGTAGCCTCATTTCAATTACAGATTGTTTACCAAACTCTGATCTGGAACTCCCCCAAAAGGCCAGTGGTCCCACTAATTGCCAAAAGAGTATGGCAAAACAAACACAGAAAGCATCAGTATTCTCTGTCTGGTCCTAGTCTCTGGAACACTGTTAATCAAGGGTAGAGACAGAGCAGTAACGTGGCCAAATCTGCTTGGTGGTAGATCAGAAGAGGACAATAGGAAGAAAGCTAAATTATAGGAAGGCAGGCCCATAGGGACAACAAATAGAGATAGTGCTACCAACAGAGGCAGTAGCAGAGAGGAATGGTACAGAATGCTGAAGGCGAAGACTCTACAAGACTTGGCGACTAATTGCACGTTGAGAGTAAGGGGGAGAGAATAACTGAAGATCACTTTGCTATTGAGCTTTAGGTGTTCATGAGACATGTAGGCAAAGATGTCTAGGTGGCCATTGAAAACACAGATCTAGGGTTCAAGAGAGGAAAGAAACAAGGCAGATATGATATGGTTTCATACACACTGTTGTAAATGAAACCATGGAAATGGACCAGAGAATGGAGTTGCCAAAGGAGAGCATTCAAGATAGACTAAAACTAAGGAAGAATCAAGATAGAATGAGGCTGAGGAAGAATCAAATGAAGAATAAAACCCCCAGCAGTGAGAGGAGGAAAGAATTTCAAGAAACAGAACCGTCAACAGTGTCAAATTGGTTAAAATCAATTGAAAATGGAAGAAAGGGTACTGAATATAGCAATTCAGATGGGAGCGAAGAGGATAAAAAATGAAATAAGTTAAAAAGTGAATAAAGGTCAATAAAATAAAGACAGTGAGTACAGATTTCATTTCCAAAGAAGTATGACCAGGAAGGAAAGGCAAGAGGTATGTTGGTATTTTAAAAGAAAAGAAAAAGCAAGGATTCAAGAAATATTTTAAGACAATAAAATCAACATATCTATATGCCAAGAAAAGGGGACAAATAAAAAAAGGAAAGGCTGATGATATAAAATACAAAATAGATAACTGAACTTTGATTTCATTTCATGATTTGGGGGGCATGAAAAGTCATTCATAAACAAATTATTTTATTTTTCTCTGACATTTTTCTTCTGCTCCTGTTTCTGTCTCCAGAAAATCCTGAGTTCTAAATCTGAAGTAGAGGATGCTGCTTTAAAGGTGGTGTGTTATTAAAATATGCATAAATGAACTACTACTAATCCCAGTAAGTCATCATTCAATCATATTTTAGGGGTGAAAGGGCAGCTGTGCTTAACTGAAGAGTGTGTCTAATTAAGCAGATCATCATTTATGCCATTCAAGGCATATTTATGACATATTTCCAAATAATTACAAGATAAGAAAACTTACTAGCTATTAAAACTATGTCAAACATAACTCAATCTTTCTTCATTCATTTAGAAGGCACTTACAGGGCCATTATTATACATATTAATTTTCACCAAAAATATAAAACGGTTAGATCTATCGATACTTTCTAGTAAAAATGGCCTTTTTTATTTTTAGACTTGGAAAATAAATGAACAGATAGGCTGAAAGAGATAAGAGGGTAATATGGTAGACATTACACAATGTAGAGAACTACCTGTTTGCTTCTGGTTCCAAAAATGTTATGATTGTTTCCTGTTGAAAGCTTCCCACTGTGGTTGTCGGCGACCTTATTTGAATACATGTATTTCAGGTTCAAGAATATAGCACATACTAATGTATATCCTCAGGCCAAAGAACATAAAAGAGATGACAAGATATTTCCATGACTTAATGAACTACTTTGTGATAGCACATGACGAAACACTTCTGTTTTCTTATTCATTCAGCTGTATCAGTTCAGTAAGGAAAGGAGACAATCGCTGACTTATTAATTCAAACTAAACATTGTCCCTAACGTTGTTAGTGTGTGCAAGTCAGAGGGCAAATGCTACTTATACATTTGAGTGAAGTCCACCCGCAGAAGAAAGTGTTAGAAAGCAAAACATGTATGTTTTGTAAGGGGGCAGAAACACAAGCTATATTCAAGAAATTCTTTATTGGGGGAGAAGAGAGCAGAAATATTGAATGTGGCTTATAATTGCCATCATGAAAGGAAAATATAAATGATACAAATATTTTAACAATCTTCAGGGTTGTTCCAGCTCCCAGTCTCTACACAGTGTCCCCAAGAAGGTGCAGCATTTGATTTGGAATCACATCTGTGAAACGTTGTTGGGCTGGGCATCTACAGTCCCCGAACACTGGGCTCTCCCCGAGGGCTTAGAGACAAAGCCTGACTCCCACAAGGCTCACAGCCTAATAAAGTAGACACTTATACACACACACAAATAAAATACTTCTATGAAATTCATGTTTTTCATACATAAGCATATACAATATGTGTATAATATTATCTGTGAGACTGCCAGAACACACAGCTTGTTAGTAACCGATCCATTATTTTAGAGACAAGTGGTACATTTAAGCTATGTTGTTTTTTCCCCCCCAAAACCATTCTGAGATGTTTTCAGTGTATGCTCTTGTTTTTTTTCATCAGATGCTACACAAAGACAGTGAACATATCACTCCTGTGCACTGGCCACGGCATGAGGGCATTATCGGTATTATTCCCCACCAACCTACACCCGTTCTGAAACTCCATTTGACAGACAAATTCTAAAAATGCCTTTGCATTCCTTAAAGCAGTGGTTCTTAAAGTATGGGCCACCTGAATCAGAATCCTTTGAGGATGCCTGATAAAAATACAGATTTCTTATCTCTGCTCCAGGTTTATGCCTATGAACTCAGAATCCCAGTCAATGGAGTCTGATAATTTGCATTTTTCTAGTACCCCCAGGTGATCTGAGTGTGTCTTGAAGTTAAAAAGCCACTGTCCAAGGAGCCATGAATGGTCTTCCTCCAGCACTCAAATCTCTGAAAAGTATTCTCTCCTTTTTCGTTTTAGCCTTCAAGAAATTTAGTATCAAATTTGATGTTGGACTCTGCCATATTTTACCAAATCCAACTAACTCACTAATTGTAAGTTGTGCATTGTTTTATGGACACAAAGAAAATGCTGCCAGTTAAACAAGGTTATGTCAGTGACAGTAAGATGCATTCTGATTCTGGAAATGTTAAAATGTGAAATAAATGCATCTTAGAACTGATGGAAGAATATTGTCACTAAAATTTAACTTTTCTGTGAGAAGGTTGTCAAAATTAAAAGTTTTGAGAGGTGAACGGATGTTTCCTAGGAAGCTCTGTGTTGAGGGGTGGTGCCTTTAGACAAAGGTTCAAGCAAGTTCAAAAACAGTGACATGAAACACAAGCCTGGTCTAGAGAGGGTTCTAAAATCAGACGGCTTGAGTTCCGGCATCTGCCTTGATACTTAAACAGAATGACATTGAGAAACATAATTTTAACCTCTGGACTTCTGTTTTCTTATTTGTACAACAGAATTTTATACCTGCTTCTTAGGGTTGTAAGGTGTAAATATAGAATGAAAAAGGAATGTTTACACATCGTCCAAAACATATAACATATTCTCAATTACTGTTGTTATTATTGTTGTTGTTATTTTATCCCTAGAGGGAACAGCCCTGGTGGGGTGGGGGGGAATGGGAAGTGAGAGAAGATGAAGCCTGGTAGTAGGGATAAGATTTTGATGGTTGTGTATTCCTAAGAAGTTTGGGATCTATCTCCTAGGTGATAGGGACTCAAGGGAAGTGGGATAGTGACAGATTTGTTTGCATTTTAGTTCACTTACTCTGGTGTCACTTTGAAGAATGAATTGAAAGGGAGGAGCCGCAGAGCCTTGGGGAGGCTCTGGCCACAGTGCAGGTGAAGACAGTGAGAACTACGGCAGTGCGGACAGAGGCTGGGGAAGACATCCTAAACTGTTCTAAAAGGCAAAGGTACATGATCTGAGGCTAATTTGACGTGGTGAGTGAGCAATTAGAAGAAGTCAAGGATAATTCCCGGTTTTCTAGTGTTCAGGATTATTTTTAGACAATAGATACATATTTTAGAATTCACAACAGCCTTCGTCCTTAAGGAAATTATAAGTTGAAATGGGAAATCTTAGAAGTCAATATATAACTAGCATTCATAGATAACAAAATAAAGAGAAGATAATGTTAGGGAAAGAAATGACATGGACACTAGGTTAATATCAGAAACAAGTAAAGTTACTTAGAAAAGGAAAATAAGATATTGGTCACAGACTTCATATGTTTTTGTTGTTGTTTTGGCATCTAGCCTAACAGAGATTTCACACACACACACACACACACACACACACACACACACACATGCACACAGTGTTAGGACTAACAATAGGAATTATAGTAATAGGGAGGTTTCCCTATAGCTTGAATTAATAATCTGACCTCTAATCTTAGCATTGACCATGTAATATCTTGTGATCTAAGACAAATTAGCTAATGTAGCTGATCCAGTTTCATCATCTGTAAAAACAGGGACAAGTGTACCTATTTTGTGAACATTTTGTAAGAGTATTTTAAAAGGTAAGTGCTATATTCATTATACTACTTGTATCAGTGAGACATAAAAACTTTATGTTTCATGAGTCAGGCTAAAAAAAGGTACTTAAATTATTTAATTTAAAAGTGCTTAAATTTTTAGATTCATTCAAGCCTCATTTATCAATGCCATTTCCTTTTTAAAAAATGTAATATTTTTCCACTTGGATTTCAGATACATCAGCCAATGAGATGTAATGTTAACGCCAAATCTCCTGTGAAAAAATATCAGCCAATATAGAGCAGATGCAAATGCCTACCCTACTTTAGAGCAAGACTCTGATATTTTAATCAGGATCCAAAAATACTATTCTTGAAATAGGAGAGTTGAACGACCTCTG
>VMDR010021068.1:0-17097 GCA_007922815.1 Macrotus californicus | reverse complement strand
GTACAATTCCTAACAAGCATTTTTCTTTTATTATACAATGACTATCTTCCCTTCTTTCAAATATTTTAGAATTAAAAGTTTTATGGCTCCATTGTTGAATGCAATATTGAATATACTCATAAATCGCTGCACAATACATTCAAATATTTACCTTCAAATGCAATGTGGCAATGAACACCGTGGTACAGACTATTTATACACATCTCTGTTTCATTAGGATTAATTCCCTGGGCCAAAATATGCAGCTGAATGTGTCCAATAAACTCTAGGAAAGGACTCATCAACATTGTTTAAAACAATCTTAGTATTCATTAGTTAGATCAATGTTTAACTGCATGAAAAATTTGGCTACTCAGATCCAATAACCTCTCTGAAGTTTTGCTTTATTGCTAGACTCATCTCCTTACTAAGATTTTAGAGCATTTTACATAAATGGGTACAAAGTCCCACAGAAAATCCTCTCTAGCTGTAAACAGACATCCAGAGAAATATGAATAAATTAAATCTATGACATCACTGCAGGAGTCATTAAAAAAATCAGTAAGGCCTCACAACAAATATGACAGAATATAAAACTAAATAAAAAATTGTAGGTGTACATATGTATTTTTATGTTATATGTATATAAAAATTATATGAGAATATTTTAGAAAAATATTAAATGCATCTCTGTGTTAAGAGTTGGGTAATTTTCACTTTTTTTCTATTATTGCTTGCATTATTTACAATAAACATACACCAACCATTTTTAAACCCTGTTAAAAAAAATAAGATAATAGAGATCTTCTTCCCTATTTACAAAACAAATTAAATTGGTAGGAGAAAATTTTCTCAGTTTTAAGATTTTTCTCCTGGAGAACCTTCCTCAACTTTCTGGCTTCTGCCACAGGGTTTCTGCTGGCAAATACCAGCAAAGCATACACAGCAGAACAAATAAGGAAAGAACAATAGCAGGAAACACACATCCCCCATTCCCACCCCTCCCCCATGCCCCCAACCCCCTCACCAAAAAAATATCGTTCCTAACTGGGGCAGTTCCCCACCTCCCGTCCAATCCTGAGCCAGTACTTGTGATTCTGTAATACCTAAGTGGTCATTCTCTGCTACTAAAGACATTCCTAGTTCCTAAGATCCAATTTTTCATGGTTTTCTATTAAAATCCCCATAACTTCCAGGTGCTCTATATCTGAACAAGGAAAAAAGCACCTAGAGACTTCCCTGTTGCCAGAGTGTAGCCTCAGGTCTAACATTAGTTATATCCTATAAAGGATAATTCAGCTCCCTAGCAAACTAGGATTGATTCTACCCATTATCTCAATTATCCTTCCCAAGAGAACTAATGTCACTTCACTGGTTCAGAGAGAAAAACAAAAGCCAAGTGGAGTTTGCTTTCTCGGCCAATCAAGCCATCCACCCTGAGCTACGGAACTGAAATCAAAATTATTATCTAAATTTCCTGATACATTCTTCAAGGTAGTGTCGTTTGTTAACAAAAATTAAAAACAGAGCCTTTGTACTGGATACAGCAAAGATCAAAACCCTAGGATCAAAATGGCAGCAGCCTTTTGGTGCTCCTTTGGCTCCCATCACCATGAAGATCACTCACAGTTGTGACGCCATCAGGACCTCTCCTACCTTGGAAGACACAGGCTGACTCCAAGAGGAAACATTCCACTGAGAGTAAGGGCCTTATCTTCCCACCCCAACTTCAAAAGGGAGAAAACTAAAAGAGTAAACAGCTACACTTACACTGTTGTCACTTTTTTTTTTTGGTACAATTGGATTTGAAATGCAGGCTATTATGAAGAGTTTCTTGGCTACAGTTCAAGGGAAACAGAACATCCTAATGCAAAAATATTTTCAGCTTTCCCAAATTTCTTTTCAGCCAATTTCATAACATTCTCTTTATCTCAACTTGAAAATTCATGTTATACTTGTTTTTGATGTCCGAAGATCTTTATAGCAGAGGTCCCCAACCTCTTGGGCTGAGGACCGCCTGGTCCGGGCCTATTAGGAACTGGGCTGCACAGCAGGAGAGCTTGATTGCAATGCACTTGAATAATCTGGAAACCATCCCCACCCTCCACCTCCCAGACCCCCAGACCCCTCATCCACCACCCTCACCCCCGCCTGGTCCGTGGAAAAACTGTCTTCCACAAAACCCATCCCTGATGCCGAAAAGGTTGGGGATCGCTGCTTTAGAGTACCAAGTTCCAGTGGCTGGAGTTAGCACAAAGGTCGCTTTAAGTGTGTTCATGCCTCAGAACACAACCCACGGAAAGTGGCCAGGCATGAGGGTGGGTGGCCAGACTACAGGCTGCTATGGGTTCAACACAGCACCAATCTGTACGGATCAGACATGACATGACGTGACTGACCAGGTGATGAACCAGATGCTGGAGAGCATAACTGAAATCAAACCCTGAAACCCAGACTACAGCTGCACATACGTTCAACGGATCACTCAGCAGTAACAGTAAGACAGCACCACTGTGGACAAGGAGCTCAGTGGCTAATGAAGATGATGATACATAAGCAGAAATTATGACCATATACATGCTATAATCATCATAACTACTATCATTTACTGAGAGCTCAGGACCTGCTTGGAGTTTACATATTTTCATTTATGATTCTCATTTACCCTCTGACGCAAGTGTTAAGAATGCCTCGGTCTCCAAAAAGAGCACGACATCCATTCTACAAGATCGAGAAAACAGTCAGTACATGCAAAGCACTTAGAACATCGCCTTGGACACAGCAACTGATCAGTGAAGCTCAGCTCCTGTTATTACCATGGTCGTTGGTGGGCGTGGTGTTTTTACTACTGGAAAGACAACCGAAAGAGAGGGGAAAAAAAATGGCAGCTGCCACGTAGGAGCCACAGGGCATCAGACAAGCTTCTTCAGTTTCCTTATCTGTAAAATAGGATGACACCAGCTGCTCCATCCTCCGCCTCACAGGGCTGTCCTGGAGGCCACAAGAAAGCATCTTTAGCTACAAAACACAAAGCTAATGTCACACATTGTCTTTGACCAGAGGACCTCGTAAACTGGGGAAAATAATAAACTTTCACAGTGAGCCCTAAAAGTCACATAACTGTGGACAATACATGAATATTCTGGATGTCACTCACTCACACACACACACACACACACACACACACACACACACACACGTCAAAAATCTATGTCTTTTCAAAATCCCAGAATATCTGGACAAAAAGTAACTGCATGGTAAACTCTCCACTACCTAACGCCACCAAATATCACACATGGAGCCTTTCACTGGCAGAACAGTCAGAATGTGGGGGTGAGCCTCTGACGTCATGTCAAGGGCAACCACAGGGCGCTGAGGAGCCTGACTGAATGAGGCAGCACGGCCCGTTCAGGGCACCACAACCAAACACAGCACGGCAGATCTAAACTGCACTTTATTTCAGATAGGAACTTTTGAACAAAGTAACTTTTAAGCCTTACTCTTTATTTATGACTTAGAAAGTTTCCTTTCACTACAATGCTAATGTAAAAGTTAATAGAAGGTAAGGTGTCCAGTCCAGGCTCCTACAACTTCAAAAACACACACACACACACACACACACACACACACACACACACACACACACACACACACACACACACACACACACGAGCTCCGGGCACTGTCTCCTTCTTGTGGTCAGAGCTGTGAGATCACGGACATCAGGCAGACAACGCCTGTCCTGAGAAGCTGTCTGATTAGATGCCAACCCGCTTTCGCCACAGGATCTGTCAACTCACGAACCAGCCATGTGCTTTCAAATACACTTTTCATATTTTAATTAAGAAAATGTTAACATAAGAAGGATAAATTTCTTTTTTGTTCCTTTCTATTTTCCAAATTAGCTAAAATTAACATCTATTACCTGGTCAGCAAAAATAAATCCTTTAAAATAAACAGAAAGGCATGAAAAACTAGTTGCTTTTAACTGAAAATTCTGTTAAGTTACCTAATATCTATATCAGTTATTTTGCTGGTACAACTACTACAATAACTGAGAGGGAAATGTACTTTGCAACAGCAGCTGGGTAAGCAATATTTGTCATCCAGCTGTTATAACCAACAAGACTTTTAGACTCATCAGAGCAGTCCACATTTGGTACGAAATAATTATGCTGAGCAATGTTAAGGACAGATGCGCACCTCCAGATAGCACACATCCACCAGCACCACCAACCAGAGAGACTGTCCAGACCATCGCTCCATCTACAGCTGAGAAGAGACAGATGCTGCCTGCTGGACTCAGATGCGTTTTAACGACAATCCCCAGGAGAGGAACAGTGACCAGAGGGGGTGTGCAGGATTCAGCTTCAGCTTCAGCCCTGGCTCGTAACTTCTCTCGTCTCAGGACAAGAGATAGGGGGAAACTGCTTATCTTGCTTAATACGTGCGGTAGACTCACATCAGTAACTATTTTCTCCAAATGGGGGACAACGGACCTTGATCTAATCCTAGACTGTCATCAAGGCCTCAGACAACTGAGAATACTCACCATGTCATGGAACATGGAAGAGGTCACACTTTCTGAAGAACAGAGTTTCTCCAATTTACCTCCTCTCCCCCTGTTCAGACAGTCAAAATTTCTAGTCATGTTTTCAGCTTGCTAAATGGATTTTCTTCCTAATCTTGGATAAGTAAAAACTGCCAATGAAGCAATTAGATCGTACACTGTCTTCTACTAAAATTGCAATTATTTCACACGAGTAAGTTTCCTCTCCCCAAACAGAATGTAAGTCCAATTTTAAAGTTCATTTTCACAAACTTTTATACTTAAACTTGGCATCTGCTAGCTTTTGCTCAGCTTTTTAACTCTGGGCACCAATCAGTCCTGGGGTGAAGGTGCCCCGCCCCAACATTTAGAAACTGGCTTTTTACAGGCACAGAACAAGCGCCAGAAGCCAGCTCCCCCTTCCAGACTTTAGTGGCAAGGACCACATAATCAACGTCTTTAAACTCCCCAAGTTCCAAATGCCATTCCCAATTACTTCACATAATACAAAAACTGCCCTCAATGGCTTGTGGGGGTAAAGTCTGAAGAGTCCACGCATACTGTTCTCTCTGTGCAAACAAAGGTGTGAGCAGCACACCCCTCCCAGACCTGGCCCAGCGGTGCCTAATGTCAACACCATTCCCCAGGAGCCAAAGGAAAAGAGGTCAGTCTTGTTTCTCACAGTCCTGCTCAGTACACAAGCTATTTGCAAAAAAATAAATCACATCTCCTGATCTTCTAGGATGAGCAAAAGAAATAAAACCTGGGAACTGTAGATGGGAAATAGTCTCAGGCATTGAAAAGTTTGATGCCCATTCATTCCGTTCTAACAACCATGAATCAGCAAAGTCTGGGAATTTTTTAAGCCTCTGTCTTCTGGAGTTCCTCTGATTTGAAAACATTCTCCTATAACCCCCAGGAAAAGTACAGAATGGCATTCTCCTATTTTCTTCACAACGAATGCTAATTTGATTGAGAAGTTCACACTGGTCCCATTGAAGTAAATAAACTCACTCTTTGTGTCCCAGAGGCCTAGGAAGGGCTATAGCTCCACACTATCTGTCAAGGCTCTGGGCACCTAAGAGGTGGCCACGGATATTACTTTCAGGAACATGAATTGCCTGGCTCTGTCTCTAACGCACCTGCTAAGCACACACAGAAACTAGAACCCCAGGTTCAGAGTGTCTAAACACACACAAAGAGAAACATTCTAACACCAATGACATCTAACCTTTACAAATGTCTTGCTCTGTTTTGTTTTGATGACTATGATAGGATTGCCAGGACAGAAACTGATAAGCACAGAAAAACATATCCAAGACTGTCTGGATTTCACATATTATTTTAACCCCTGGGGGTCTAGGTCTTCTGCTCCCACTGACACAGGCACCAAGGGATGGACTCCATAGAGCTTGTGCAGAGGGGGTCTCTGTGCAAGTGCTTTTCAGCACCAGGAGGATGCATTTGGGTCTCCACCCGGTGAGTATGGCACCACTATATGGAAGTTGTACCTACTAACTTCTTCTCTCTAAGAAAAAGGCTGCTGTAACTATAGCTACAGATATGCATACATGCCACAGATATGTACATATATGTGCAGATATTATGTTTGGTCTTACAAATCTAAATTTTACACAGTAGAGCCCTGGCTGAGTGGCTCAGTTGGTTGCAGCATCATCCTGTAACCAAAAGGTTCGACTCCTGGTCCAGGCACATACCGAAGGTTCAGGTTTGATCCCTGATCAGCGTGTGTATGGGAGGCAGCTGACTGATGTTTCTCTCTCATATCAATGTTTCTCTTTCTCTCTCACCCTCTCCCTCTTTCTCTCTCTCTATCAAAGTAATAAAAATATCTCTTCAGGTGAGTATAAAAATAAATAACAAATTCCACACAGTAGAAACTATTCTGCTTAACCCACTTAGCACAGCAAGATTGTAAACATCGAGAAAATTCTTTAACCATGATAGAGTGTCTCAAGGAAGGGCTCCTGAAAGTGTGTGTGTTGGTTTCCCAAGGGTTCTGTCGTGTCAATCATCTCGAACACATTAAATGTCTTCAGTGTGACGAGTGGCTTCCCTTTGAAACCAGTTTCACTTTTACTCAGTCAAATCCCATCAGAAGGATTGTGAAAAACTACAAGTATAAGAAGGTAAAGCTCCTTCTCAATAATAAAATGTGACCAGTTTTCAAAATTGCTACATTGGTTGACCTAAAAGATTATTTCCTTACAAAGGTTTTAAAAACAACAGACAGGATCCAGAATTCTACTAAGGTCTTACATACAATGAATCAACCACCTCCTTCACTCTAGATCCTGGGCTGCAAAATTACAGCGCGAAATTATAGAAGGCTAAACATTTTCCAAGACAGAATGACACTGTGAAATTTCTTATAGAATAAAAACAAAATCTTAGGACTTCTTAACTCAAAAGCTATAAGCACAAAATTTATCTCCCCTCCTACTATTGTATCCTGGCTCCCAGATGAATGGGTCCAGAAGCATCCAAAAGATATTCCAATCATCACCTCATGGGCAACATGTCATGTGACAATGCTACATTATATTGAAGAAACATAAGTTTCTATTAGGATGATCAATCTTCAAATAATCACCTTTTCCTTATATTTTGTATCACTTTATCAGAAAAACAAATATTTAATATTAACACACATTAACTTCTTATGAAATGCCAACAAAATAACATTTTCTCATAATTAATTACTAGAATTAAAGTAATAAATTCCAATTTGCTGGGGGCAAAGTAAATCTCATTACTGTTCCTCGCTTGTGCAAACTTTCTTGCATTTCCATCTAAACACTGGGCTTTGCGTCAAGGAACTGAAATCTTGGCCAGAAGGCAGATATCTTAATGCGACCCTTTCTAAAGAGAATGGAAGAAGATGTAATATTACATGTTCTACAGTTTTTAAATTAGCCTACAAGATTTTATATTTTTAGTTACTTCTGTTCTATTTGGTTATATTATATAAAAGGAATTTTAAAGTGTTATTAACATTTTGAAGCAACCTATCAAAAAAGTGTTTAAAAAACCTTTATCGCTAACAAAACCTGTAGAACCAGGAGAAAGGAGACCTAATTAAAAACCTCACCAGTTTTTCCATCAACTGCAATAGCTACTCCACAGCAACAATCACCCCTTCACTCAACAAGGATTTATTTAGGACTTACTGTGTCCCACGCACCGAACACAGACAATGAAGAACAAGACAAACTTGGTACCTGAGTGTAGAAGCCCTACAGATCATACCCTCCTATGCCACCACCTCTAGGCTCAATGAAAAACCATGCTCCAGTCCTGGCTGGTGTAACTCAGTGGATTGAGTGCAGGCCTGCGAAGCAAAGGGTTGCTGGTTTGATTCCCAGTCAGGGCACATGCCTGGGTTGCGGGCCAGGTCCCCAGTTGGGGGCATGCAAGAGGCAACCACACATTGATGTTTCTCTCCCTCTCTTTATCTCTCCCTTATCCTCTCTCTAAAAATAAGGAAAGAAAGAAGAAAATCTTAAAAAAAGAAAGAAAGAAAAACCATGCTTCACAATCAGTCCTAACTAGTTTCAAGGAAATTTTCTCTTTACATTGATATTAATAAATGAGAAACATTTTATTAAGAAGTATAAAAGTATAATCCTCTCCAAACAGCAGTATGATAGACATATTTTTACAAATAATCTAGATGGCTAAAGGTTCAATCAGAACCCTTTGGGAACTTCTAGGCAATAATACAAGGATGGCAGCCACCAGAGGCCTGGCTAGAGTTCCCTTTTTGGGGACCAGGGAAGCCAGCCCAGAGAAGGCCATAAAGGAGTCCCATCTAAATGCTTTGGCCAGCCTTCTACCTCATGGGAAAGACTCCCCATGCAAGACTTTGTATCTGAAAGAGACCTATAAATAACCTCCATCTGTGGCTGTGTATGTAAAATAAGTCACAGAATTATCACTAATCAAATAGATTTATGAGAATAACACCTTATGTCCAGTCCTCTCATAGCCATGAACTCACCAAGCTGACAACATTCTGAAGGCTTATACAATTTCAATTTCATTCCAATACACAGCTAAAGATGAAATTCAAATCATCACAAAGAATAAATCGCATCGGCCACCTTTACCAAAGCACTTGACTTTGGAGCTGACCACACTGCACCAGCCCATCTGGAACCCAGCATGCCACGCCCTTCCCTGAGCTTCCATTTCATCACGTTTCAGCCTTGACTGGGAGCTGGAGGAGGGAAAGGGCTGTGGGCACTGGCCCTTCTTTCTAGTCCACCCCCCCTCCACCACCACAGAACTAGAATTGAATGAATTAAAAAGGAGTGTTGAAGTTTTAGAAATAAATCACCCAAATCATGAGGTAAGTGAACACTGCGTGGTCGCTCTGCCAAGTGACTTACCACCTCTGAGACCCCAAGTCAGGGTCTGAGCAGATCTAGACCGCTGTCTCACATCTAGGGAAGGAATTCGACAAAACTGCTCAAAAATTAAAAGGAAAAGTTTTCCCCGAATAAGGTTTTCATTAGTGGTAAGAGAGTCAGCAACAACAGAAAACAGTGAACTGAAACCAAAAATGTCAGGGGGGAAATTTTCTGTCCTGTCAAACTTCATAATGTCCACGATACTTTAATATTCCCCTCTCCTCAAGACAAATACTTTTCTTAGAAAAATAAATCAGTGCTTTACATTCCATATTCATGAGTAGTTATAAAAATAAACCAGCATGTACTATGCTAGGGCTTTATATCTTTTTTATTTTTTTTATGGCAGGACTTTTTAAAGTCATTGATTAATCAAATTAATGAAGGATGACTTATAAAATATATTTTGAACTCACTATTTTCCAGTGTGAGAATCACCTCATTAAAATATCTGTTTTCAGCCCTGGCTGGGTAGTTCAGTCGATTAGAGTGTCGTCCCCACACGCCAAGGTGGAGGGTTTGATCCCCGGTCAGGGCACAGACAATAATCAACCAATGAATGCATGAATAAGTAGAACAACAAACCAATGTTTCTCTCTCCACCCCTCTCTCCCTCTCTAAAAATCAATTAAATAAATAAATAAAATAACATCTGTTTCCTATCTCCAGCATTTCAGAATCAGCAAACCTCTAACAAAAAATAAATGCCGCTCCCCCCACCCCCAATTTTATGAGGAGTCGTACCACTGAAGAAAAGGGAAAGGTTGTGATTCTGGAATTAAATATTGACTCTCCCCTCTCCTGGTCTGCAGCACATTCCTTGACAGTATAAAAGGAACCAGAAGCTTGAATTTAATTCTGAGTTCACCAAAGCCTGAGGAGCCAATTGCTAAAAACAGAAATTCATCGGGCAAGTGAGCAATCCTTTGTGTTGCCCTCTTCTCTGTGAAGTCTGCCCGCTCCACCTCTCCTCGGGACACCAGAAGTGAGCTATTAGAAATGCTCTCGCCAAGCTAAAATCAAGTTAGTTAATCAAGTCAAAGAACAGTAAGCAGGGAAGCCAGAGGGAGGAGAAAAAACTCTGCTCTCCTATGATTTTTGAATCAATTCCAAGAACTTTCCTTCTCCCACTGCCAGCAGCACCCATCAATTCCCATAGTAACCAGCCCACGGATTTCCAGCTGGTCCAAAAGGGAGGCATGCATGCTGCAGAGAGAAGCACATGAGAGCATGACCGAAACCCCAGGCACCAATCCAATAGCTGCTTAGTTTTTTAAACATTCCAATTCTACCTCCCTGCTTCCCTTAATTCCCAGGTTACCAGATGGTTCTCTCCTCTCTTCATTGCTAAGACAACCTAATGCTAAGACAATGAGGGAGCCTTTTTTCTAGGACTCTGCACAGAACACTTTTCTGTTCTGATGCAATCTTGGTTCAAGTCTATATGACATGAAAGCAAACATGTCCCTCCTACCACAGTGCGCATGCGCAACACACACACAGAGAAAAGTTTGCTTAATAAGGAATCTGGAACAGAAATAAAGATTTCATAGATAGGGGGTCTAGAGTTGAGATCCAAGACAGAAAGGAAGAAGCTGTACTCCCACAATGAACGAAGAGATATAAAAGGGCTACAGCGGATGGCACTGATCTAATCTCTGTGAAGAACAGGATTCATCATGCTGACTGAGCAGGAGCGAGAACAGGAGGAAAACGAAGGAGGACTGAGAGTATTTCTGGCCCTGACACACTCATCAGAGCGACTGCAATCAGGAACGCTGGCCAATGATGGTGATTTTCAGCAGGAGAGGGGAACGATCAGAAGTGAGGGGAGATGAGGGTGATGATTTAAGAAGTCTGAAAGGAAAAATATATTTAGATGATTCTAACATGTTTCTAAGGATTACCATGATGAAGAGTTTTGTTTGGGTTTTGGTTTTTAGCTGAAAGGTAAGGTGGAGAATCAAATTAAAAGTGCTCAGCATGGACTATAACCCAAGGTTTCACATCTTCAACAGAATCCAACGGCTAAAAGGCAAGGACATGAAAGGAAAGGGTGACAAGTAGGGGCTGCAGACAGCAGTGCGGGCCATTGCCCATGGAGCCCACGCAGCCCACGCAGCCCACGCCTCTCTGATAAGATGCACATTTTCCTCAGGGTAGACGCTGGGTAATGCAACTGTAGAGTTAGGGTGTATGCATGCATACATGTTAAATGTTAATAGGTACTCCCAAATTACTTTCCAG
Organism: Macrotus californicus; assembly: GCA_007922815.1. Taxonomy (NCBI): domain Eukaryota; kingdom Metazoa; phylum Chordata; class Mammalia; order Chiroptera; family Phyllostomidae; genus Macrotus; species Macrotus californicus. The sequence continues at coordinate 5,889 of VMDR010021068.1, read as the reverse complement.
TAAGGATGTCACAGCAGACTGAACGAGTTTTTTTTAAAACATTTACCTTCTATATGGATGGCACTGTGCTAATTACAGAACATGAAGTAATAAAATAAAGACTCTCAAACATGACTCAGCATCTCCAAAGTATAGGGAAAACAGAAGGAAATAAATGAAAACAGATTGTGCTAGGAAGGTAAGGTTATGTGTAACAACTGCCATTTATATTATCAGTAATGAATCTTTTTCAAATGAACTTTTTTAAAAAGCAGCATACAAGAAATATTTGAGCTATACCAAACAAAGTCCCAGAGGATTGATGCTCTCAAAAAATATAGGGTGATACGTGAGTTTATCACAATCCCAGTAAGATTAACAGGATATTCTTTGGAAATTCGGGATCTAAGTCTCACGTTCATAAGGAAGAGGAAATGGGAGAGAATAACGAGAGGAATTACGAAAAAGAAGACTAATAAAGGAGAGTAGCCTTAATACATGCAAGGTAGTAAAATGTGTTATAAATATATAATAATTTAAAAAGTGTGAAGCTGGTTCATGAATAGACCATCAAATCAAAGGATAAACTAAAAATTCTAAAAATAATTTGGAGGTACAGGGATGAAGGGTAAACTGCAACACTTAAAATCAGTGCAGAAAAGATAAATTACTTGACAAATGGCATAAGCACAACTACACAGCCACATAGAAAAGAGAACAGGATACCAACTCACACCCAAAAAATCGGCAACTGATCAAAAACTTTAAAAGTTAAAATAAGAAACCACAAAAATATTGAACAAAGCAGGAGACACTTTTCATACTCTTGGAGAGCGTAAGACTATTCTAAGTAAGTAGCACATAAATCCAAAACACACAAAGTAAAAGACTAATAAAGTTGACTATACAAAAATAATGAAATTACACATGGCAAAATTTATCACTAATGACAAAATATAAATCCAGTGGAAAAAAATCAGCAACTCCATCACAAAGTGCTAACTTCTTATTTAAAGAGCTCATCTCACTAGACAAACAAGGAGATGATCACAAGGGTCAATTCACAGCAAGAAAAGCTGCTCTTCAACATGAACACTACGCTGAACCTCACTGCGGCAAGTGAGATGCGTGGGAAGACAGCAACAATACTCCTTTTTTCCAGGTACGAAACTGGCAAGAATCTAAAGGTTTAATCACACACTATTGCGGAGAAGGAGCAGAGAGGCATACAGTGCTAATGGGGGTGTAAATTTGCACAATGTCTATGAAAGGCACTTTAGCAATACTTATCAAAGACATGAAGATAGTCAATACATATTCCTGAACCCAGAAATGGCTCTGTACAAACCAGCACAGTTGCAAGTTCAAGGACAGCTACTGTAGCATTGCTAATACTATATCAAAAGATTGGAAACAACTCAAAACCCATCATTAAGAAATTGGATAATAAAGTACAACCATAAGCTAGAATGAAGGGGAATGAAAGCATGGTACGGTGTGTTACCATTGGTGTAAAATGAAATTTCAAAATACACATGTACTAAATGCAGTATGACATTTCTGGACTGGATCCTGGGAAAGTAAAGGATAACAGCAGAAAAACTAGTGAAATCTGAGTAAAAGCTATGCAGTTTTGGTTCACAATATAACCTTTTGGATTTCACTCTATGGGCAAGTATTAGCTCTTTAAAACATAAAATTTAATTTAAAAAAACTAATTACTTTGTGACTGAACTTATACCATCCACAGTATTCATATCCTCCTACATGTCACTAATGAGAAGCATCAAGGGTACATGTGTGGCTTCAACACTTCTAATACTTCCACCACAGCACCTAAATACACACCTGCCTCCTCTATCAGATTTTAGGTCCTTAAAGGTAGTGGATCTTGTCAACTCATCTCTGTACTCAAAGAATATGTATTTGCCATGTGGTAAGACTTCAACAAACAAGAGTCAAAATTATGCCCTGGCCGAGTGATCTAATTTTTTGGTCATCAAAAAATTTTGTGTTTCAAATGTCCAAATAATTTTTCTTGAGGTTTCCTTTGATCCTTGGTTCACAATGACATGGAAGAGAAAAAGCCAGGGACACAAAAGGGTGAAGTAATTCTCACTAAGGATTTGGGTAGGAAAATAGAGAGAGAGATTTCAGATAAACTGCCCTCCAAGGGGGCTTTCTAAATATTTTGCTCTGAGCTAGGAGCTGCAGGGAATATAAAGATAAATAAGACCCAGTCCTTAGAGTAGAAGGTAGGCACAATTAACTTACAGTCAACACTTAAAAGGTGAAACTGAAACTGCCTTGGATTTTCAAAAATGTTTTATACAAAGGCTTTTCAAAAAATTACTTATTTTAAAATATAAGAAAATAAAACTCCAATTTAGACAAAGTTTTGGTTTTCTATGATGTCTTCTCAAGAAAAAAAGAAAACAACTGTGGGCACCATGCTAAAGAATATTCAAAGAAAAAAATTCTAGCCTCAAATCCCATCAACCACCTGATTTTCTAAGTATTCAAAATACAAAAGACAAATAACTTAGGAAATACTCTGAGGTCCCTGAGTGAGCAGAGAGACACTGCAGTTTCTTGGAAAAGCATCAGTAGTGATATCCGTCTCCACAAACTCAGAGCCCTGAGCCTTAGCATCATAAAGTAACATAACCTTGGGCAAACTTTTTGATCTCTGTGAATATCCATTTTCCATCTATAAAATGAACAGATGACAGCTAAGTCTCCTTCCCAATCTAAAATGCGATTAGATCTCTTTTCCTTCACACCCCAAATATAAATTAAATGAAGACCTTGCAGTCAGTTTATACGAGCTGACACACCCAGCACATGCATTTGTCTGTGCATTGGGGGAAGGAGCTACCTGTAATACTTCCCCCCTATTCCCAGAAGGGCCTCACACACACACACACACACACAACTTGATTACAAATGGATGCCGTATATAAGCAGTTCTCTATTCAACTTCATGCTGAAATCACATTAAAGTGTGTATGTTGCACCATGAAACACTCAATTGTGCATTCACTCACATTTAGAATTATAAAAGCCTCTAACCTGGCTTTCATATGATCTTTTATGGACTAATCAGTCTGCATATAAGTTCTTCTGCAAGTTATGCTGGTATTTTTATTTTGTTCACCACTTTCATAGCATACGAAAAAGATGAGAACGTGGAGAGTGTTGCAGGAATACTCATCCATATGCAAAGATATCAGTGGGCAGTTTGGTTCCAATTTATTTAACACAATCCTTAGTTCTGACCTACTGGCTTCAAAGGCGACTGTATAAAAGGCAGAACAAAGGTCTCTGAGTAGGAGCTAATACACTAAAAACATGGTACAGGTGTTTATTGAGAGTTTAATTGTATCTATCAGCTGGCATTCTCTTTCAAAACACAGAAATAACATTGCACTGCTAACAAACATGGTTTTCTTCTAAGGAAGTTCCTTTTCCCTACATAACCAGCATTTTATGGTACAGATCCCTTACAGATAACTAATGGGGACAGCGAAGAGTTTTCTCAGACAGATATACACAAATAAGCTCAGATTTCGACAGTGAAAGATACACTTGAGTGAATGATATGAAGTAATATCCACCTGCAGGATTAGCCATACAGGCCTTCCCAAGGAAATGCACTTGAATGTGTTTCAAAGGAGGATAAGGTAGCAAGAAGACAAGTGGCAAGAAGACAGGGAAATTCCAGGCAAGGAAAACGTCGTGCGTAAAAGCCCCCTCTGTGGTTTCTCAAGAAGCTGAGGCACAAAGTGACCCGATGTGTGGCAAAGATTACTTGAGTTGTTAGGACAAACCGAGGGGGACAAACTGTGTTACTTCACACTCCTAACCTCAGTTTTCTCATCTGTCATAGAAGGCTGGACTCGATGACCTCTCTGGTCCTGTGCGGCTCAGAGCTTGCCCCCTCCTATGGGGCACCAGAGTACGCCAGGACGCCAGCAACCCCGCGAGGCCTGTGGCTTATTAGTCCCACCTGACAGATGAAAAGAGCGAGGCTCAGACGCCCAGTGAGGCCTCCAGTTACAGGGTTTTAGAAATTTAAAGGAAATATGCATAACTTTTATAGAAAGAGAAGTAGCATAGGAAGGCCGACAACTTCAAAAATCACAGCTCCTGACCGTAATCAATCAAAAATAATTTTTACATTCTTAAGAGATCCAAAGAGTATGGAGCTATGTCAGCTCTCCCCATCATGCCAGATAACCACTCAAAGGAAAAGAAAAGGGTGTACGCCATCTTCCCTTTGAAGAATGCCCTTCACAGGAAACCAAAGCAAGCACCGTGCCTCTTCCTGCCCAGTGGGGGCTCTCACTTAATTATGTATTCCCTCTGCCTGTGGTGTCCATAATGAGGTGGGTGTGATTATGCTGAATATACAACACATTCCCTAGCCATTGCAGCAGAGGTTAGCAGTTAACTGAAGAAGCCTTCGAACCTAAGAAGCAATTAAGACAACCCTCACATGCAGCTTTACTCCAATGCACAAATTCTCAAGCGAGGTGTTACTTTTAGACAAAAGCTCAGTGGACATTATCATAATTTACTTCTAACTATTTAATTGCAGAATTCTCTGTGTATAAATAAATTCACATCTGGTAGCAAAATACAGTCGAAAAATAAAACCAGTCTTAAAGAAAAATTTCGAGACTAAATATTAGAACTTAATGCGGTCTACTTATTTATAAACAAGTTGGTTCTTCAAATTTAGATCCTGCCCCACCCCATTTCTTTATATAAACGTGTGGAATACAAGAACTTGTCCACTACCAATGGGACCCCCCCCAGTAACACAACATGGGAGCATCTACGACAGCACCCCATGACCTGACAACTGCCCAGAGGAACGTGTGGCCACGTGCACAGAGCCCAGCACAAGCCTATTCTTTGAAGCCTTATTTGTAATCAGGGCCTATCAAAAACAATCTACAGGTTCAGCAATAGAAAAATGGTAAAAAAAAAAAATTTAATTAAATTACATTTAAAAACTATAGAACATTTCAAATCTATAGACAAGTGACTAGTCTATACATTAAGCAGCCGTCTAAAAGGATGAACTAGATTTACATGAAATAACATGGACAGATTTCCAAGGCATGTCGCCAAATGAAAAAAAAGTTACTGATATTCAACACAATACCAATTATGGAAGTTTTAAAACTTACAACTCATAAAAATATAATATTTTATATGACAAATAGCAAACCAACAAAGGATTTGCCTCTGGAGAGCAAGCAGGGGAGACTGGAAGGAGGCTAGGGAAGTGGGGAATAAGCTGTACAGACCCATTTATTACTCCTATTAAAAATTAATTAAAAAACATATCGTAAGGACTTTATAGGGTTATGAAGTGACTTAGTGTTAAAGAATAAGGTGAAATAAGGATATTCCTGTGACCACTAAATTAAAAACTAATCAAATACAAGAAGACAAATCACCAGAAGCAACCAAACGTCACAGATGAAGCTGGGGGGCTGTGGCTGGTTGTTCTTGCTGCACAGAAGACTGTCAACTTAAATGGCCACGTGAGGCTTCAGTTGGTATAATTAATTGTTACTTGTGTGAACCTGCACTTTTTCCTAGGCTAGAAACTTGGCTGTAACTAGAAGAGAACCTAATATAGAAATGCTAAAATTATGCTAACATCACTAAAAACAGTCATGCTCCCATTTAACCCCTAGGATTCTTTCCCCACCAGTGGCCTACATTGATGGGAGAATGCAAACTTAACTTTTTAATAAAGGTCAGCTTATGATATCAATAATAAGGAGGGTTCCCTTCATGTAGCAGACTCTCCAGAAAATCAGGGTCTGGATGGACACCATTCACCTCCTCTGTACCCAAACCTGTCAGCGAAACGTCAGCCAGGCTGTCTTT
>VMDR010021067.1:0-17101 GCA_007922815.1 Macrotus californicus | reverse complement strand
AAACAACTGAATCATCAAACTTCCCAAAGCAAACGCATTTAAACATGGTTTAATTAACTTCCAAGAATGTAAATGACTTCTTAGACTTTGAAACAAACTACGTAACTAATATTTTTAACTTCTTATTTTGAAATATAGAATAATGAAAAGTTACCAAAAATGCTACAAGAACATCCTGCACACCAGTCACCCAGCCTATGTTAACATCCTACATAATTTCAGTACAACAGTAAGATCAGGTCACGAACACCCAAACAAACCATAAAGCTTATTCAGGTTTCACCAGTTACACATGAATTCCTCTGTGTGTGTGTGTGTTTAGTTCTATGCAATTTTATCATATGTGTAGGTTCTTGTATCCACCATCACAGTCAAAAAGCAAAACCATTCCATCATCACAAAATACCCTGGCAACACTTTATAACCACATCCACACCTCCACCCCATCCCTAAGCACTGGCAACTACTAATCTGATTTCTTTTTCTCTATAATTGTTATTTAACAAATGTTATGTAAGTAGAACCATGTAGTATGTAACCTCCTATGAATGGATTTTTTCACTTAGCATAATTTCCTTGAGGTTCATACAGGTTACTGTGTGTATCAATAGTGTATTTCTTTTTATTGCTGATTAGTTCCATGGTTTGGATGTTTAACCATTCACCCACTGGAGGACATTTGGGTAGTTTCCAGGATTTGGCTATTATGGCTGTTATGAACATTCATGTACAAATTTCTGTGTGAAAATAAGTTTTTATTTCTCTGAAATATATATAAAATAGTTTGACTGGAAAGTATCCAGCCATATACTATGAAAAATAGAGACATTTATTGAAGAAGATAAAAGATATAAGAAATAATGTACATAGGATAATGATACCTTGGTCTCCTTCAAAATAGGCACCTTGGGACCTCACATAGTTCTCCCAATCACCATCAGCTGCCCCATTGTATTTTCCTGAATCTCATTGATGGTCTAAAATCTCTTCCCTTTCAAAGGAGATTTTAGTTTACAGAAAAACCAGAAGTTGCAAGGTGCCAAATCTTGGGTGTAGGGGGGCTGCGTCACCTGAGTAATTTGATGTTGCGCCGAATAACTCTGCACAAGACATGATGCATAAGCATGTACGTTGTTGTGCTGAAGCTGCCAATCACCAGTTGCCCAGCTGTGCCCACCTCACTGGAGTATAAAGTCCATACACTTAGGATCAAGAACAGAAGCCTGGCTTGGCTCAGATTACTATTTTGCCAAGGTGATTCTGAGCTATGTTTCAGCTCTGAAAAATAAAAAGGAAAAAGTATAAATATATACACCTTGAGATTCATTTGATACTTAGTAAGTATCAAGGAAAGAGACTGCCCTTGCAATATATTGAATAAAAAGTTGAATTTCTTACTTGCTAAGGGGCAATGGCTGGCAGAAAACAATCTCTCTGAGTGAGGCAAAGAACCCAATGTATGTCACATTTAGGGAAAGCCAGCAGTTTAGGGATTAGCTGATTTTCCCAAGGCAGGGCACTGAAGTGGTGCCATTGCATGGAGTTGTAGGACCCGTAGACCAGGGCTGAATTAACACGTGTTCTGGGTTACTGGTGTGTGGTTTTGTGCAAGAGCCAAAGAATGAGTCTATTCTTTTTAGGAACTTAAAGATAGGGGTTGTTCTAAAAATACAGAATCTTAGTTCCCATCCCACACCTGTTGAATCAGAATCTGTAATGGTGCCCAGGTAGATATAAATATATAGATAAATATAGGTAGACATAGAATAGATTTATAGACATACACATATATGTCAGTCATGCATTTTCTGTTTAAAGTAAAACAATGCAAAATCAGTATGGATTTGTGATAATTTTGAGACCATTGGAAACATCCAGAGGCAGAGCAAACCAAGATGAAGAAATGCATCAAGAGGAGGCTACAATCTCTACAGACATTTTGGAGCCAGCAAAGCCACCAAGAACATTAACTAGAATGACTCTGCTTGTGTACCCTCAAACATGAGGCACCTTGCTCTTATCTCCAATTATTTTTCTCCACAAAGGTCTGAATTGTGGACAAGGAAAATCCTCTTGGAACCTTTGGCCTCTCAGTTCATCCCTCAGGCAAAACATTAGCATATGATAGGCTTAGTCACATACTTTGAGGTGAAGGTCCGTTCTATCATTGCAAAACCAGAGAGTCTTTAGATAAAGTATAGTAATTCAACTTAGTTATTGAGTCATTTACTAAACCCATCAGCTGATCCATTGTGCCCTTTTGGATACTCATTTCTATCAGAAGTTTAAATTTTTACAATCAGGTTGAATTGGCCCTATTTTCAGCCATCTGAACCCCCTACCTAAATATCTGCTCACTTATATTTGACCCTGGAAATTTTTTAACGTAGTTACTCCTTTAAAAATTTCTAACTCAGTAATACGTATGTGTTAAATCAAATGCAAATGGTTTTATAAAAAACAAAAGCAAAAGAAATCTCATATCTCTCCTCTCTCACAAACTTTCTCCCCAAAGGCAACAGCTTGTAACTGCTCTGGGTTCTTCTTGTAGTTACTTCCATATATTATATGTATAATATATTTTTTAAATATGGTTATTGTATTGGTTTTCTAGGGCTGCTGTAATAAATTGCCACAAAATAGGCGGCTTAAACTAAAAGAAATTCATTCTTGCACAGTCCTGGAGGCCAGAAGTCTGAAATCAAGGTATTGGAAAGGTGTTCCCACTGAGGGTCTGGGAGAGGGACAGCATCAGAGACCTCTTCCTGGCAGCCCTGCTGAGTAAAAGCTTGGCATCAAATTAAATTTGACTTGAAGAAAATAAATAAATATTTCCATTTTTACATATCCAAGATTGCTGAGTTATTCACTACATTATTATCTACACGTCTTTCTTTTTTTCTAGACTATCAAGTCTGGAACTCGCATCTTTATTTTCTACCTCCCTTTAAAAAAAACACACACACATCTTCATACTCTCCTGTTCCTTGAATTTCCGTGTACCACCCTTGTGCATTATGTCTCCCTCAAACTCTGCTTTGAGCTATACTTGCTATACTTTCCTCCTTAAAACTTTCCTTACAGCTGCAAACGACGCAGTATCGTTGCTGGATTCTACATCTAGGCTTTATCGTGACTACACTAAAGAATATATCATTGCATTAACAGTGTCAGATGTTCTCCTAATCTTTAATTTGAATTACTTTAGATGATAAAATGCAAAGCAGGTTATCTAGAGGCAGAAACTTGGACGATTTAACAAGAAAAATGCCATTCGATTATTCATGTCATGGTGTTTGGCCGTGGCTGCAAATCAGGTGGGGTGCACATAGGAGAAAACAGCTCAGGAGACCCCTAGGGTAGAGCTCCCCCCCAGCCAGCCTCGCTTTTCTCACCGAGAACTGAGGGAAAATACATCTCTGAAGATGGCTGTGTGGCAAGGGTTTCATAGACATTCAAAACGTACTGACGTGTTTAAACGGATCGCTATTATTTGCATTAATTTGAGGGTTTTTTTTTTACATTCATATATCAGTTTGAAAGACACTTGACTATAAATCTGTTAAAGCAAGAAGCACATTTTAAATGTCTTATTCTATATAAAACTTTTAGTACAATGTGACGTTAGCTTGCAGGTCCAGCTGTTTCTGTAAATGGAATAATTCTTGTTTTTATTAGTTGTAATTGAACTATTTGCAGTTGTATCATTTAAAAACAAGAGGTGTTGGGTAAAAATCTAGATAGCTGACTTCCTTTGAGAAAAGAAACATCCCACCGGACAAACCCACTTTCCCTCATTTCTTCTCTTCCCCGCGTCCCACCAAGCTGCTCCCTGACTCCATCACCTGTACACAGCCTCTCAGAATGGCGTGCCTGGTCCACTTTGTTCGGAGTTACCTGTGTGGCTCCTGAAGACATGTGAGTTTGAAAATCTGACAAGTTTTCTTTGAATAATCGCAAATGAATTCAAATTCTGATAATTTATGAGACTGACACTCTTCCCTAACTCACACCAAAAAACACTAAGCTGTGTAGTCTGGAGTTTCCATGCCCCTTCCCAAGTAACACTGCAGAGAGTAAATCAAGTAACTACATACATCTATCTAAAATTATGTCTAATATGTCTTTGTACCAATAATTGTAACATGCCCTCTCACTCAAAAATAAATCTCAGCATTGGACGTGGAGGGATGATTACCTAATTTTTTTGCCTAATATAGTTCATATTCTTTCCCTGGCAGTGCTGTGAAACTATGCCCAAGAAATAAATAATAGAATAGAAAACAAATAACTATGTTATGGCAAGATGGCAGTCACTAATGCTAATAGGATTACAGATCAATATGGGAGAGAGAGAGAGAGATCCGGGCCCTGAGGTACAGCCTTAAAGTAACTCATTTTCCTACCACCACCGAGAATGCTTTCTATCATAGAATGAGAGGTACTAAAATAAATTGGCAAACTGAAACCTCTCCGCATATGGTGTTTACTCAGAAGGGTGAGGTGCCAAAGAGACCGTCGGCCGTAGCAAGTTGGACCTCCTCTGGCACGGTGTCATTTCAAGAGCTGCGCCTGACAAAACCTCGGGCTTCTGCGCCCATTAGACTCAGTGTGAAAGGTCTCCATTCACTTGCCAGCTGGCATAGCAGACCGTTATCTGAAGATGTGAACAGCTACAGCACTGGCTTCGCTGCAACTGGAAACCAAAGCGACGATTAATTATGGATGGAATGTGGCCAGGCAAGGCTGCAATTGTAATCAAACGAGACCACACTGAGGAAAAATAACATTTTATCCCATACCGGGTACCTCACAGATAGATTTATGACTACACTGCCAGCTGGAGATAAAGTAAAAATCAATCATATTATTCATAGGAGTAAAACAAGCAAGTCCTGGTGAAGCAAAAAATATGCTTCCTATGATTGTGTTGCAGATATTTCATTTATATACAGCTTTATTCAGTGGAATCACAGATCCACAACTTTTTTTTTTTTTAATGCAAGCTGAGAAATACACTCTCAGCTGGCACTGTAATGAAGAGATCTGGGAACTTTTCACATTCAGAGCCTTGGTTACAAAAAATATTTTACAATATTCCCTACTTTACTGCCTTGCCCATGTTTTGCTGTGATAACTCTATTGCATTTTGACATGTGGAGCCTGGAAGCTACAGAATATCCAGTCAACAAACAGAACAGTTTGTTGATTACATCTATGGAAAATCAAAAAGAGAACAAGTAATGCTGATTCTGTGCAGGAAAAAAAAAAACTTAGTTTCTAGAACTACAATTGAAATCTCAGTCTAGTGTTGCAAAGGAAGGAGCATCATTAGCTGAACATTCCCTAAAAAGATGGGTTTTGGAGAGTAAACTTGTCAAGCTAAACAGAGAAAATGCCACTATAAACCATAGGTTAGTGGGGAAGAATGTCTCATGGACTGGAATTAGTTATGATCTAGCAAGCCCTAGTTGACTGTAATAAGAAAATAAAATAACCATCTGTTGATGACACAGTCATGATGGTATGCAATTGTCTCTCGGTAGCAAAAGTAACATGTTCTTTTTTATCTCTCTTAGAATGTGACTGTTTTATGTAGAAGTTTAACTAATTTTGGCAACTAAAAGGAAAGGTATGCCTGGGCAACTGATATCTTCAAATCAATAGCCTAGGAGATTTCCCATGGAAACTGGAATCTGTCTGCCCAAATCTTCAATTGCACCTCACTTTCTACCCTTTTCTGTCTCTTGCCAAGCTATCTGCGCAGTGAGTAGGGTGACTGGAGGGGAGCCAGGAGACTCCAGCAGAAGAAGAAGGGATGGAAAGGAAAGGTGGTAGGAAGCCACAGCAGGCTCAGCTGCCCTGGAATTCTCCCTGTTCACCTGTCACTCTCCTCTGCCCCTCCCTTCTCCCAGCAGCAACAGCAGAATATCCAGATGCCTCTAGCTTCTCTGAAGGCACGTCTAATAACTTCTTAACCAACAAGATGTCTTTATTTCTTTTGAGGGTTTCTCAACCTTATTGCTTTATAACAGTAAAACAATGTATTGGGGTGACACTGGTGAATAAGATTATATAAATTTTGAGTATACAATATTACAATACATCATCTGTATATCGCATTGCATGCTCATCACCCAAAGTGAAGTCTCCTTCTGTCACTCAGCCATAGGAAAGTGTGAACTACCGCCGTTTGCAACAACATGGATGGATCTCTAGAGTATCATTGCTACACAAAGTAAGTGAGAAGGAAAAGAAAAGGGTCATATGATTTCACTCCTCTGTGGAATGTAAAACCGAAAGCAACAAATAAATGAACAAAACAAATAAAAAGGAGGTCTTCTTAAGAAGTGGAATATTAGGCATGATCATGGGAAGAGGTGTGGATAGATGGAAAAATGGTAACAATAGCAAAGAAATAAATAACCTACGAGCCCAACGTGGGGCAATTGCATTTGTGGATATCTTCACATTTCTCACTCTGGAAAGGGCTGCAGCTGTGGGTGGAGCTTCTCATTAAAACTAAACAATAAATATTGCTATAATCACCATGCTCTTTTCAGAGGGGTCTTTGTTGGTTTCGTTTGGCACAAATGATTTTGCCTCTTTTGCTTGCCTTGCTCTTCAGAACTAAGCAGTTCAGCTCATTTGTTCACTTTAAAGTAGTTTTTTGCCTTGCTCCATTTGAATTCAGAATCTATTAACAAGTACACCGCAAAGAACCACAGAGAAATCTAGGAAGCAGATGCTTCAAAGGCAGATGGGGAGAAGCACCATCCAAGGAACACTTTAAATATGAAGATTAGGGTGCTCATTAGCCATAGTCTCCTGGAATCTATTTGCCTGTGTAAGTGAGGCCCACTTAAAGGCAACTAAGGCTTCAATTTGTCGTTGTGCAGACCGAATTCCCTTTTTCTCTGTAACAGAATGACAGACATTAGAATTCAGTCACTCTTCATTTTCTCCTGAGGTAAAAAGGAACACCGAGAAACAGAGTGTTCCAAGTGCTGAGAAATGTGAGTGAGTGTGTGTGTGTGTGTGTGTGTGTGTGTGTGTAAGAGTATGCAGGGAAGAAAAATAAGACCATTATGCTAGACTGAAGCCTTCTAATGTCGGTCATAACTCAGCATCCTATCACGAGTTTTGAAGAAAATCTCTTCATCTCTCTTCACACTGGGTTTTGTCCTCAGCCTCAAACTAGGGTATTTGTTTCCTACCTGGGTCTATAAAATTCTTTCTATAGTCCCACAGCCTGTCACCGTCCTAGAGGCTCCTCCTCCTGCCCCAGGCGGAATTACACAGTTCACTTACCTCTGTCCCTGGACTGGAGCTATATGACATGCATGTCATCATATTTTTAGTGATTTTTTATGCCTCTTAGCCCCCATGCTCCCACCCTCCATTCCCCTACCCACCCACCCTCACCTGCATCCCAGTTCTCTGCTCCAGTGAGACTTACTTGAGGCCAGAAAGCACATTTTATCTGCTTTGGGATCTGAAGTACGGTGTACACATCCTGCCGTCGACTAGGTCCCAAATGTAGTTATTCAAATTGAATAAAGCTTAAGAATTCAAAATATACCTGGAGAATAATTGATGTGTATACATAACCTTTTTGAGTTTATTTGTTCTGTCTCAGAAAAATATGTCTCAGAAGGCATTTTAATCTATCTATTCTTACTGTCTTGTTAGTTGTCTTGTAAAAACAGTAATCATGTATGGGATCTCTAAGTGATTAAAATTCATACATATTTAACTCAAATATCTGTAAAGTATCTGGGGAACGATAATCTTCAAATCAGCAGCTGAGAAAATGTTACATAAAAACTCTAGTCTCCATTCTCTATTCAAACATTCTGTTCTCCCTAATCTTCCACTCATTTCTATAAATTACTGAGCTCTGCGCAAGTAGGTGGGGTGAGTGGAGGAAAATCAGAAAATTCCAGGCAGATGAAGAGGGGGCCATCTTGTACAGAGCACATTGTATTAAGGGCTCTATACTTATCATCTTATTTAACCCCAAATTGTACATTTTACTATCTCTGTTTTACCAATAAGGAAACTGAGTCTTAAGGATTTTCAACCACACAAGTGAGTAAAAAACAGGGTCATAATTCAAGCTCTTTTTTTCTTATGATTTCAAAGAGTAAGTGGCTCTCTCTATGACTTCACATGGAAACTAAATTGTATATTTATTGCACTGCCTTTCTGTTCCTAGTTTGTGAAAAATATTACTTATTCCATCAACAGGTAATTATCGATTGCCCAAATGATAAGTACAAAATATCTGATACATGTAATACATTTTTTAAAAATCTATGTTGTGCCTTAATTTCCAGAAACATACTAGAAAAAAGAAAGCAAAAGCCTATTATTGCATGTTTTGTTTTTCTACCAAAGGTGTTTCAGAGTGAAAATTGCTAGATCAGAGGATTTATAAATATGCATTTACGTCCCCAGCTATGACTTGATTGTCTATATAATAATTTCTATAAAAAGTGATTTGGATCATTATATTTCATTTATTTAAATCATTTTTATTTTGAAAGTTAGTGTGGTAAAGTTTGTAGTAAAATATATTAAAATAATTTGATGTGTTTCTCACTGGTATATAATCAGAGAAGATCTTAGAGAAAGAAGATGTTTATGTATTCTGTTTATGTAACAAAGCCTAACAGAAATTGTACCCATGCCTACACTGTAGCTGCACAGACTCATTGAAAACAACAAATGACTTTGCTCTTTGCTGGACCTATACCAGCCTCAACTTTTGAGCTCAAAAAACAAACCCTGTGCCCTGTCCTCTTAATGATGGCTCTTTCCACATATTGCTTGTCTTGCTTAGAATATACTTTTCTGCATCCTTGCTGTCATTTGGCTGCTTCTTCCTGATGTTTTCCCTTAGCTTAGATAATTTCCTCCCAGGGACTCTTCACCTGAGATCAATGGCCTCCGTGGGTGGAAACTTAATTCATTCTAATCAGTTTCTTTGTGAATACTATATACATCTTCTTTCATGTATTTATTTTTTATCTTTACTCAGAAGAGGTTCACATCACAGAAGAGGTTAAGGTGGTCCCTCTTTTAAAGCCCCACCATGCCCTGGTCTCATTCCTAGATCAAGACACTCCGCTGTTGTTTCTCATGTCCACTGAAGAGGCAGGAAAGCAGCAGTGTTCACACAGTGTCCACGCTGTACTCTCTCTATCCATGTGCTACTTGTACACAGAAAGAGAACAAGAGATATTTGTGGAAAGGATGGATGAATTACATCAACCCAAAGTGGCAACCCTGGCTATCTGATGCTGCTCAGTAGTTCCATTTGAAAGTTATAGATGAATGCAAATGGGAACATAAATTACGATTAAATGTCATTTGATGGAAAAAAATCTTTCAAATACTGCAGTTCCTGTAAAGAGTAGATTATGATGTGACTAACAGACTAAAAATGACTGTGAAGGTGGTCTGCCTGACTGTGATTTGTTGCATTTTTTTAATTCCAAGCTGTAGGTTCTTTCCCACTTCATACCAATTCTGGCCTCAGGAAGAATAAATACTACAAGGCTGGACTTGTAGAGTCCAGTTCTTTGTGACCACTGACTCTTCAGTGACGGATGAGAATGTCCTTGGGGCCCAGGGCAAAGCTTGCCCCTGAATTTAACTGCTGCTCCCAAAACCCCTGGGTTTGTTTCTCGACCTCCTTGTTATTTAAGAAAATACATTTTACAATGAAAAGAAGGGAGTAGAGGGTCAAGAAGGTGAAGTAATATTTATTATGCATTTGTGAAAATATTATTATAGTACAGGCTGTTGGGGATAGGTATAATTTGTTTCAAATTATTTTTAAATGATAAGTAATCTGTTCAGCATCATGCAGTGATTAAATCAAAGGGTTTGGGCTTCCCCCAAATCTGCACGCCCTGCTAGCGTCTTTCCTGCCTAGAAGAGGGGTCTGGCTGCTGCAAGAAATGAAGTCGTCAAAGCAGATGGTTGTAAACCATCTTCATGCCAATCAACGCACTGATTCCCAAGCAGTGCTTGGGCCAGGATTGCTGTCTGCTGCAGAAAATTTCTTTCTCCTTATGTTATCTCGTGACCCAAAAGGTTATTATGAGAGTGAAAGAGTGTCCCCGGGCAGAGAACCTATGTGTTAGACCCATAGTAAGAACCCAAATAAAAGTGGCTCCCTCCCTTCAACACCTTGCCTAAACTATGATTGGCCTTAACTTCCCCATCGTGTATCCTCAAAACAAGAGGACAACCCGCCTGGCTCTTCCACATGCTGCCAGTTTAGATGCTAGTTCTTCCTTAAATCCTTTCCTGATCCTTTCCAAACAGAAAGTTTTGTTCACTCCCTTCCAGTCCTTCATTTTATTAACTCTACTTCACCATCAACCATTAGCTATGTCACACGAACTAAGGAAGAAGGAAACATTGCTAATTAAAGTGTGACAAATTAATTGTAATTTGCATCCCGTTTCAAACATGTAAAAATGTGAAAAGTGTGCTTCTTAGAATCATGGCAAGATTGTGTCTGTGGTAGAAATCGGCAGACTGCAGCCCGCCTAGGAAATGGGCTTGTGTAGTCACATATGGTCATTTCTTGGCCTGGTCCACCCTGGGCAGTGTGAACTCCCAGACACTTCCAGTAATCCAGCTTCCCAGCTGCTGGGCAGAGCCACTGTGTAGCCCAAAGATAGTCCTTGATAGACGGCTGTGGGTGACAGCTGTTAGCAGTAAAATTGTTAGCAAAGAAGCCAGAGAATGGCTGGTCAGGTTCAGTAAAGGGAAGACAGCAACATATTCACTACTGCATATATTTAACATATGCCTAAGACAGGAGGGGGCTGGTATTAGTGTGTGGGCTATGAAATCAGACATCTCCCATCATAACCACATCTCATATCTCTAAGATAACTGAGACTGTATTTTGATTTAAAGCAGTAATTATTTTATGAATTAATAGAGAACTTTCAAATAACTTACAGTGGTTTTAGTGGTTCCTGTTAACACATCAACTATATGTCATTTATGGTTACATTTCCAAATAAATTTCACTTTTTTTGGTTCTTAGCTCATGGACATCCTCAATGAACATGTTATAAATATTCAGATTATATGTGGGACAATCTCTTTGATTGTCTTGCTATTGTCTCAGGTTTAATAAGGAGATCTTGCTTCCTACAGATTAGCTGAATAGTTTATGTCACTGAGCTCAAATATGAGTGGCCATTAAGATTCTGAGGATCTGCTATGAACATTTTCAAACTTAAAAGGGTATAGAAATTCTCTATTTCTGTTCATCGCTAAAAGATGTATGGGAATTGACATTAAAGCTTCTATTATTTAAGTTTCTCTAAGAAGGGTTTTGTAAACCTTCTATTCTGATTGTGTGTGTGACATTTTAGGTATTCTTCAGAACTCTGTTATCTGTATTAGTGGGATTTCTTTTCCTTTTTTTTTACAACCCCCTGTGCATGCATATGAGCATACCTGATGGTCTTCGAATTTTCAAAACTTCAAGCTAAAATCAAAGAAAATAAAAGTAAGCCTAACTATAAAATCCAAGCACAGACCTTTTGCTGGGCTTTGATATTAAATGAGTATGCCTATGCAGTAACTGGGGAAGCCACTCAATTGGGGGTAAGATATGAGTTCACACTTCCATTTTTAGACTATTATAGGCATACCCAGCCTCAAGGCAGGGTGTAGCAAGACTAAACCAGGAAGAGTTAGATCCAAAGACACAGAGTTCATCCCAGAAGCAAAGACAGAATCAAGGGGCAAAGCCAAGGTCAATTATGGTGTCAGGCTAGAAGACGCCAACTAATGAATGCATAAGTACACAAGTTAATAGTCATGGATGAAAGCCAAATGTACATAAGGAAGCAGGAAATGGGGACACAAGGAGAATATCCTACTTAATTATGGCAAAGAGCACCTTGCTGGCCTAGGACTCCTCTAAAAATGTGAGGGCTTTTGACCACTCTTTTACAGAGATGGGAAGGGCATTTAGAGGGCACCATCTATGCAAGAATATGGCATCTTGTACCTCATTGAAGCACCACATTGTCTCACATGAAGTTTGTTTTTCTCATATCCAGAAACGACGGTGATTCAGAACCCTAACAGTGTCATTTCATAGAAACACACTCCCCCTATTATGAAGAGCCACAGCCAACTTCTCTGGGAACCTCCAATTAAAGAGCTGAGACCTATTCAAACTTGGACTTCTTTAGTTTTTCTTTACTTAATATCACTATTAAACATCATCTATTTAATAGTCCAAGGAAGAATTTTTAAACAGTGTTAATGAGAATGTAGCTCATTCTCATCTAAGTTTCTCAATGACTCAGTTATGTGACATTCACTTATGCCCTTTGAATGACAACAGTCAGGCCAGCTGCCGGCTGAAGGGGATTTTTCCAGGAGCCCTTAAGTAGACTGTTTATCTTCATTAGCGCTTTGTTAGAATTCACTCTGAACAGCCAAGGAGGCTGCCATTCAATGAATTCTACAGTGATGCTACTCCTGTTTTATACAGGGCTGGTGTCTGCTCAGCTATTTCTTTTCTGGTTATTTGCTTCATGTCTAAATTTTTAATTTCTATTATCATCATGTTTTAATACACGTCATGCATTGATCTTTACCCAAATTTAATGTTTCCACACTTTCTATCTTATATTTATATCTGCCAATATTTGCAGTTCATTTTTACTATGCATTGCAGTTTAAGAAAAAAGAATAAATGGTAGAAAAATCTCAACTAGAATTCATATCAAATTTAGATGCCTCTAAGGGGATGTTACAGCAATTGTTTATCTTTTCTTGGCATATAACACAGTAAATTCTCAGGCATGATACTTAACAACAGGATAGTGTAATCACTTAAATTTTTTAAATGTATTTTTAATTGAATTTATTGGGTATGACATTGGTTCACAAAACCATACAGGTTTCAATTGTACAGCTCTATGAAACATCCTCTGCACCCTGCATCATGCACCCATCACTCCAAGCAAAGTCTCTTTCCATCCCCATTTTCCCTTCTTTGCCCACCTCCCCCTACTCCTATCCCCCTTTCCCTCTGGCCATCACCACACTGTTGTCTGTGTCTATGGGTTATGTATACATGGTCTTTGGCTGATCCCTTCACCTTCATTCATCCAGTACCCGCCCCCCCGACAGCTGTCAGTCTGTTCCATGTGTCCATGCCTGTTTTTTGTTTTGTTTGTCAGTTTATTTTGTTCATTAGATTATTCCTATAACTGAGATCATATGGGATTTGTCTTTCTCTGACCAGTTTACTTCACTTAGCATAACTCTAGATCCACCCATGTTGTCAGAAGAGGTAAGCTTCCCTTCTTTTTTACAGCCTCTTAGTATCCCATTGTGTGAATGTATCACAGCTTTTTTGTATCCACTTATCTACTAGTAATGGACACTTGAGCTGTTTCCAGATTTTGGTTATCATAAATAACACTGCAATGAACATAGGGGTACATATATTCTTTTGAAGTAGTGTTTCAGATTTCTTCAAATAAATTCCCAGAAGTGGAATTGCTTGGTCAAAAGTCAGTTCCATTTTTAATTTTTTGAGAAAAACTCCATACTGTCTTCCACAGTAGCCACACCAGTCTGCATTCCCACCAGGAGTGCATGAGGGTTCCCCTTTCTCCACATCCTTGCCAGCACTTGATTGTAGATTTATTGATTGTAGATTTATTTATGGCAGTAAATTTTTCTTATGTAATATTCCCCATTTTCAATTTAGAAAATGTACAACACTAAATCTATAATGAATAATCATTTTTGATTATGTAAATGGTACATCTTCTATTTCTGTGCAGAAAAAATGCAGAAGTGACTAATAATAGAGAGTCCTACTAAAAGCATGAAGGTTAACCTAGAGTTTTCCATATACAATTGTATGTGTCAGATTTCAAAACATGGTTAATAGTCTCCCATCTTTGAAGGATAAACTGGTGTTAAGGTTGAGTCAGGTTCAAACAAATAAAAAAATTGGAAGAAATAAAAGAAAAATATACTTCTAGAGCTGTTGAAAAGAATATTAATCACAAGGTACCCAGTGGGGATTCCACGCCAATAAATCTCAGTCTTGCTTTAAAGAGCTCCTCACACACTTTCCACTGACAATTTTATTTACATTCATAATACGAACCTACATTTGTAGAGATGGTATTTTTAAACATTGTTCTAACTACTATATGAAGATGAAAAGAAAGAGGCATTTCATTAAGCTAGTTTTCCATGGTATATAATCATATAGATGCCTTCTTGTTTCTAAATATACATTATTCGCTGCATGCTCACTAGTTTGAGGAACTGCTAAGTGTGTACTGTTCTTCCAAGTCTCTCGGGGCCTTGGAACTGATTGTGCTCTCAGCCTGGAATATTGTCCCCAACTGAAGAGCTAGCTGTCCCGGACGCTTTTACAAGTTTTAGCCTTTCCTCCCAACATATCAGTAAGTAGAGCTCTCAGCCCTGTCTCTGTCACATTAAGCTTGTTTCTTTCAAAGCACTCTTGCAAATCTACCATTGATTGACTCATTCATGTATTGCCTCGTTTACATCTACCTTTCTTCTCAAACAATAGAATTTCCAGCAGGGCAGAAGTTTTGTTTTCTTCACCTCTGAATTCCTTACTCTGCCACATAATAAATGCTCAAAAAATATAGGTTGAGAAAATGTGTAAATGATTTATATGTATTATTTCATTTAATACTCCATAAAATCCCATGTGATCATTTCCACAGAATTGAGTCTCAAATAGTTTAACAATCTTGCCCAAGGTCACTTGAACACTTGGGAAGAAAAAGGATTAAAGCCCTATTCTTAATGTTTATGGATTTTTTTTTTCTTCTCAAACTAATTTTATTTCACAGTATTACCTTCCCAGCACCTGCACTAGAAACCTGAAGTGCACTCCAGTCTTTCTTCCCTTTGTATCTTAACCCAAATAATTGGTTACCAAGTCCATCCACCCTCCAGCTCTAGCCCTCCTCTCCATCCACCTCCACAGTCTTAGTTTTGGCCCTCACCATTTCTCATCAACACTACCCTTAGACTCTTTTCCTTAAAAAGTTCTTTTTTTAATCTTTTGAGAGAGAGAGAAAGAAATATTGATTCGTTGTTCCACTTATTTATGCATTCATTGATTGATTGCTGTATGTGCCCTGACCGGGGATCAAACCTCTACCATGGAATATCAGGATGATGTTCTAACCAACTGAGCTACCCAACCAAGGTTGTCCTTAGCCTCTTTTTTTTTTTTTAATTTATTTTTAGACAGAGGGGAAGGGAAAGAGAAAGAGGGAGAGAAACATCAATGTGTGGTTGTCTCTCACGCGTCCCCTACTGGGGACCTGGCCCTCAACCCAGGCATGTGCCCTGACTGGGAATCAAACCAGGGACTGTTTGGTTCACAGGACAATGCTCAACCACTGAGCCACACCAGCCAGGGCTGTCCTTAGCCTCTTAATGGTCTCCCTGCTATAAGTGACTTCCTGCATCCTCAACACTTGTCCTACAGGACAGCCATACAGATTTAACACTTCTATTGAATCGGCTCAGTGACTTCCCTATCATTAGAGTAAAACTCACACTCAGCTCTGCCAACCCCTTGAGGCCCTGGCTCCTGCCTTCTTCTCCATGCTCGTGTCCCTTACTCCCTTCTTTAGGACTTTTGCCCTGTGCCTGAAACACTGGCATTCTTCCATATTCTTGTTTTTTACATTTGTTTTCTCTGAATGTGTTTCCCCCATTTTTTGCACCTGATGCACACCCAATCATCCTTCGGGACTCAACAAACATCATCTCTTGGTGAAGGCCTCTCCTAATCTAATCCCCATATAATAAAACTTCCACCTTGAAGCTCAGACACACCTCTGTTCTGGTATGCCATAAAACCCAGAACAAGCTGCAATACCATGACATTTTATAGTGTGTAGCAATTGTCACATTTTGTTATACGTTTCTTTTGTGTTATTTCATTTAAAAAAAAAATCTGGCAGTGTTTGATGGACTCCCTGAGGGCATATTCCTAGCATAGTACTTGGTGTGCAATAATTTTTCAGAAGTTATTTGTCGAAAGAATGAATGGAAGAGTGAATATATTTTTGAACATGATTGCAATTAAGTTCAATAAAAGAGAGTGAAATATGCATTGTGCTACGAGTTTGTTACATAGTCTCAATAGTTGTGCCTGAGGAACACGGAGCATTCTGTTCTTGACTGTGGTGCTAAAGAACCCTCTGTAGGAGAGCATGGCGGGAACTCTTCCCTGCATCAATACAGTCCCAAAATAGCTCCAAAGTACTGTGCTCAGTCTGATGGAAGTTGCTTGAATAAGACAATCAGCCTGCTTTGCAACCTTGCAAACCAATGGGAGAGACATCATTTTCCAAAGAAATTCATATGGACTCTGTGACTTCCTTTTACTTAAGACCTATGACCTGAAGGTTCATCAGAAACTGTTTGACCTGCTCTTTGTCTTCAAATAATTTTTTTTTAATTGCCTTGACATACTGAATAGCCTCTAATCATGAACTCCATTTATTTACTCTAAAACTCCATTCTTCAAAACCTATTCCAAATATTTTATAATTTAAAGAGCAATTCCATATTCATAAGTTCAGTGGCTTCTTAAATGTATACTTTATTTTTTTGTATCTATTGTGAAAGCCTCTGGGTTTGAGTCCTCTTGAGAAATAGCTTTCTAGTCATTCTCACCAAAGCCTACTTTGCAGATCTCGGGGATGCATGATACCACATATGAATTTCAAACAGGGATTCCTAGAGAGCAAGGACAGCGCTCAGGGGGCACAGAAATGCAAACAAAAAGCAAGGTGGAATGTTTTTTTCTCTGGGCCTTGAAGAATGATTTGGCTTTGCCTTTGTCCGGGTTTCCATGGAAACCTTACTGCTGGAATGTGCAGTATTTCAGAGCCCTCCTGGTGAATGCACGCAGAAGACAAACCTAAGCTATAATCTATTTTTGTGCTGCCATGAGATGATGAAATCACAGGATAATTGTTATATTCGTAAAGAAGTTAGTGAACATGAAAATGAGGAAAATGAG
>VMDR010021066.1:0-17097 GCA_007922815.1 Macrotus californicus | reverse complement strand
CTGTAATTTTAATATATCTGTATGCATATTGACACATATACAATATGTATAAATCATGGGGTTCGCCCATGATTTCATAATAAGCCCTTAAGGGAGCTTATTTCATACAAATGAGCTGAATGGACTGTGTTCTAAAGATGTATTTTAAATGGTTCTGGAGTGTGTGTGTGTATGTCCTTAAAGTAATATCCTGCCACAGCTTGGAAGTGAATTTAACTCTCAGTTACAAGAAAAGTTAGTCACAACTTATAAAGAGTCTTGGTTCTAAAATTGTGTTTATTAGTTGGTTGTTTGGAATGTTTTTTAATGATGAAGAAGAAAGCCATGGTGGTCAGTTTCTCAGAACAACACATTTAACCCATAATGTACTGAAGTGTAACCCTGAAGCATTAACCACCATGGATAACCAGATTTCTCTAGGAAAAGGCTTCCAGTGTTCCTGGGACACCAGGAATACATTTCACGCCTGCACCTTCCCCCCCACCCCCACCCCCACCCCACCCACTACCGTGGAATTTGGAATCCCTTAGTGAAGAGTCTCTGGGCTGATTTCTGGGCTTCAGGATTGTGAGGACTGGAATGGGGGAGATGAGGGGCAGGAATAATGGAATAGGAAGGTTTCTCTGAAAAATGGTTCATGTTAAAATTGCTCTCCTCTCACATTGTCCCCTATTCTCCTTTCTCTAAAAGAAGAAAAGGATTTTACTGCTACATGAGTAACTTTAAACTCCAAAGTAATGTAGAGTTCACATGAAGATATTCTGGGTGAAGTAAGATTCATCAATATTTCAGCAAGACCGAGACTCAGGCTTTTCTTGGGCACTTAAGAGGGAAGGTCATTCCTACAGTGAAGGGCTGGGTGGGGCTGGGCAGAGGCTGGGGCGAGGAGATGAGATACACACTTGCTCCTTACTCTAATTTTACCTAAATGAAACTCAGTCACAACAATTCTGGAGGCATTTGTATAATCAACATCAATCCAAAAATCTTCATTGTATGCTCTAAATATTTTGGGTTCCATTAATAGACAAGAAACAAAAACTTACTAGGGCAGTATCTGTTACCAAATAACTCCAAAACGAGACCCAAATGTGCACCACAGTACTTGAATACAGAGCACCCTTCCTTCTAGCCCTTTGCTATGTAATTTTCTAATCATTGTAGGGGTGAGGGGTGGAAGGGGGTGGCATTTCTTCCTGAAGGAGCTGTTGCTAGGTTGTATTGGTGACTTTATTAAAATCAGATGACTATTCTAAAGCACAAGCAATAAAATATAGACAATGGGACTATAGCAATCTTAAAAACGTATGCACATGAAAAAAAACAAAACAGTGAGAAGGCAACCTGCAGAATGAGAGGCAAGAATTGCAAGTCTTATATCGATAAGGGCTTAATATCCAGAATAGTTATAATTCAACAACAAAAACCAAAATAACCTGATTTTCAAATGGACAAAGGACTTGAATAGACACTTCTCCAAAGAAGATATACGAGGGGTCGACAAGCATAGGAAAAGATGCTTAACATCACTAATCATTAGGGAAATGCAAATCAAAACCATGATGAAATATCAACTTACACCCATCAGGATGGCCACTACCAAAACAGAAAATAGTAAGTGTTGGCCAGGATGCACAGAAGTTGAAACCCCTTTGTACTTACTGTTGGTGGGAATATAAAATGGTATAGCCATGATGGAAAACAGTATGGAAGTTCCTCAGAAAATTAAAAATAGAATTACTATGAGACCCAGCAATTCTACTTCTGGGTATATACCCAAAATAAGTCAAAGCAAGATCTCAAAGAGATAAACACATCCACATTCATCACAGCATTATTCACAATAGCCAGGAGGTGGAAGCAACACAAAAGTACATCAACAGATAAATGGATAGAGAAAATATGGTATATACATACAATGGAATATTATGCAGCCTTAAGGAAATTCTATCAATGCATGATTTATAAAAAATAAGAATTTCATCTTTAAACAAGTTTTTAAAAAGGAAGTAGGAAATCTTGTCATATGCTACAACATGGATGAACCCCAAGGACATTATGCTAAGCAAAATAAGTTAGTCACAAAAGGTCAAGTACTCTATGACTCTATTCATATGAAATATCTGAAGTAGCCAAAATCATAGAAACAGAAAGTAGAAAGAGGGTTGCCAAGGGCTGGAGGGGGTGGGAAGGAGACATTAAGGACAGTTATTAACTTCTGGATAATGCAGATATCATAAAGATTATTTTTCGCCTGGGATGTGATAGCATCAACGCTGATGCAACGTCCCACTGATCTACTGAAACTTCTTTACATAGGTTACCATTGACCTCCTGACAGCCACATTCAATGGACTCCAAATGGTCTGTCTATTGGATGGTGTCTGAAACTCAGCATGTCCTCTAAACCTGTTTCTCCTCCCCTGTGCCCCCAACAATTGGTTAACAGGGCCATCAACTCATCAGTCACCCCAGAGAGAAACATTGACTTTTCTCCCCTTCCCCAAGCTCCACTTTCTGCTGTCTAGCAACTATTGTATATTAGCCAGCACTCCTTTTTTGTTGTAAATTCCCAAATTCAACTCAAACTAACAGGCAAACAAGAAAAAAATCCACCACACAGATACTAGGATGTGTCAAAGAGAGAGAGCAGGACAACCAGGTCATAAGAAAGATGAAGACGCAGATGAGCCTCAGGGACAACCAGAACCACGAGACATGTGCCGGTATTTTCTTTCCACATTACTCTGTGTCTGCTTCATGTTCTCACTACAAAATACCATCTTCATCTAGGAGAAAATATGCCAGTTTCCTCCAGAGGGGGAATGATTTGATTTTCCCATTTCTAGTTTGAAAACTCCTAGAGAAGGGCCCTGATTAGCCCAACTCATGTTAGGTGTTTACTCTGAACCACCTCAAACTCTCAATATTAGGAGAATACCTAAGTCTATTATTTTTTTAAAAATCTATGTAGTGGAGTATTATGCAGCTATAAAAGTTATACTTACCATAGGTTTTTCTAATTGACATGAGGAAATATATGTTCAAATCAGAATGTTAATTAACCTTACAGTAAAATTTCAACTCTGTCAGAAAAAAAGATTAGAATGAAATACACCAAAATATTTAATACTTATTACTTCTGGGATTTGTGTATTTACTCTCTCCATTTCTTCGGTATACTATTTTTTCTACAACAAGCTTATATAACTTTGAAAACAAGAGGGAAAATGTAAAAAATCTGGCTGTCATTTTCTGGGCTATTGTTAATGGCCTCCATATGGACTTCCAGACTCCAAAACATCCTTCACACATCTGCAAAAAATTATCTCATTGAAACTCAGGTCTAGGCCAGGCACACCCCTATTTAAAATCTTTCTCGTTTCTTACAATCAACACAGTGAAATCCAGACTGCAAGATCCTTCACTGTAGCCTAATCTACTTGTCCAGTTTGCTCTCCCACCTTAGCCCTACCAGGAACTTTACAGATTTCCACCCCGAACTATCCACAGTTCCCCAAACACAGCCTGCACCCTTCATCGATCTGCACTATCGTTCATTCCATCCCGCAAGCAGCATAAAATTGTCTCCCCTCCATCAGCACTGTTGGAACCTTGAGCCTTCTTGGGGTTATCTAGTAGGAGAGTTCAAATTTTGTATATTCTTACCTTGAGAACGATTTTCAACTACCAAAAAGGATCATTTTGTCAAAGTATAAAACCGCTGGAGGCACAAGAGCAGAAAAGGGAAATCAATGCTCAATCAGATCAGCTGAATCGACTGAGCCAATGCTGGTGAGCAGGGCTCAGCCAGGTAATCTTCACTTTCCTCCTTACCAGTTACCCAAACAATTATACCTTTAAAATTCTAGTTCTATGACTAGTACATAGCAAGCACTTGGCAAAATGTTAGCTGCGATTATCATCCATATCAATAGAGCTTCCTAACTAACACGCAAAGAGATTCCAAAATTCCACATCAGCTTGTGAGCTTACAGGCTGGCTAACCCCAGGACACATTAATAGATGCTGATTCGATGATAGACGTATCAACCTCCTCTGCAATCATCCTTTTCCCATTGAACTCCACTCCCCTTACATTCCTTCCTTGAGTCTTCTGTCTCCAGAATGCACCTAGGTGTTAGGAGGATTTTGTCCTGGAAGATTTTATCTGAAGTGGTTGCCTTTTATTTCTCTCTCCCAACCACCTGCTTCATTTCCAAGAATGTGATTCTTTTGTTTCCTTGTTCAAAATTGCTGATCAGCAGCTTACCGCATGAAAATAACAAGCTTTATCCACTTATAACGTGTCAGGCATATGATTTTATATATTTGTTATGTTTTTATACATTTATATATTATATTATATATTTTTATGTTTTATATATAATACATTACATATATATATAAATTATAAACTCATCATTTCCCCCTGCTCTGTAAGATTGGAAATTAAGTCTCGGAGAAACTGAGTAATTTACCCCTTGTGGCAATGTGGCAACTTAGCCAGTGTGGCTGAGTCAGGATTTATATCCATATCTATCTCACTCTAAAGTCCATGTTCCTGGTCATGACACCATGGAAAGCAAGCCAGATGGCAGAAGGGTGGAGGAAGCGTATTTCCTTCAAATATCCAGGACATCATGAGCTGGAAGGCCCGGGTCCACTCAGTATTCAAGACAGATCAAACACCGTCACTGCTATGAATGTTTCACCATTGGGCATAATTAGTCACTTGTTCTTATGAAATATGTGATATCTCTCTGCAATAGTTTGTGTCCCTGGCTTCCTTTGGGTTATTATAATTAGCATTGTTTGTCTTTCTCAAAGGTAAGGATCTTATCTGACTCATTTCTTCATCTCACTCTGTGTCGCACAGAGTCTTGCACATAGCAATAAGTCAATATTCGTTATTGATTTGGGGGTAAAGTAAGTGAAGTATTGCAGAGATGCATTTTCTTTATTAACTTAACAAATGGTGCGCTGTTGCATAAAACCTGAAATAACTAAACAAGCAGAAAGTTGGGAAATACTAAAATCATAATATTCTTTGCCATTAGTAAATCACTAGAAAACAATTTAGGAGATTGCCTCACTCTCCATTTCCAATTATTGCTATTGGGGAGAGAAAAGTAAATGGGGGGAGGGAGAGAGAGAACGAGCAAGACAGGAGACTCTTGGCATATATTCGGTACTCAGTAGAATTTTTAAAAAATAAAAGAACACTTGCAGTCGAGTGATTTTCACTCAAAGGGTTTGTTACCGTATCACCTCGTTCTCTCTCACATTCTAGGGGATGAGGCTGAGCCTGAGACTTGAAAAAACTCTGAGAACTACATTTCCCATAAAGCTCTTCTTCCACACGCAACCCAGCCTGTGACGTTGCTCCCATGGCAACCGAAGAGCCTGCATTCCGGGGCCTAGGTCTGAGCTTGCGGTCTAATTCTAAACTGGCCCCTACACGGATCTCGGACCCAGAGGCTGCACAGCCACGATGCCCAGGTATCCCCGCATCTTTGCTTGCCCAGGGCTTACGCTCCCCTCAAAAGCCTCCCCTCTTTCCCACCCTAGCATGGAAAAGGGAGGGAGGGAGAGGCCGCTGGGGGTATATTGCAGAGAAGAACCCATGCGAGGCCAGTTGATGGCAAAAAATTGTAGGTCTTTCCTGCTTGCAGCCCCTGTCCAGGTGGTCAAAGACCCGTAGGAACTACCCTTCTCGCGCGTGCGGATTCTGACGAAAGTGGGTAGAAAAGTTGCCAAAGCAGAAAAGAGATTTTGAAACAGCATTCAACTCCAACCATTCACTTACTCAGTAAAAGTTTCTTGCAGGCCAGGGAATGGAGCAGGGGTTCAGGAGGTGAACTAGACCACAAAGCACTTCCTCAGGGACCCCCCACCCCTCCTGGTGCAGGGGCTCACAACAGCAGTAAACAAGGGGAAACTTGCAACAGCACTGAAATGTGTAAGACCACGTTTAAAAGAGGGGAGTGGTGGAGGAGAGGATATTGACCTCTAATACATTTTAGCTCTTTAAGTCTGTGATGCCAATTTCAATGACTTGTTCCCAAGGCCATTCCTAAACCTTCTCTGAACAACTTACAGGAACAGAGGGGAGAGAGAGGGTTCCTGAAGTCCATCACAGAGCAGGAAAAAGTGGGTTTTCTCAGCCTGTGGATCAGCAGTGTGATCTCTAAGGAGCCTGTGAATCTTAACGCAAAAAAATTGTCAGCTTCCCATCACCAT
This sequence comes from Macrotus californicus, assembly GCA_007922815.1. Classification (NCBI taxonomy): domain Eukaryota; kingdom Metazoa; phylum Chordata; class Mammalia; order Chiroptera; family Phyllostomidae; genus Macrotus; species Macrotus californicus. Next base: position 10,854 of record VMDR010021066.1, on the reverse strand, counting down.
ATAATTGGTTACAATTATAAAGCTCTGGCTACAGGCACAGACTTCCACCAGTGGCATAGCTGCTTGCAGGACCTCCTTCTCTCCTCTCTTTGAGAACTTGGACAGCAGATAACCACGGATGTAAATAAAGAGCGCACAGGCCTGGACTGAGTTCCTGGGGGCTCACAGAAATGCCTGTGTGAATTTTAGTGCACATATTTAGAGACACCAGTTTTGGTTTTCTATATCCCCTTTCTTCATCCTTGGTTCTTGAATAATAATTATTATAAGTGCTCAATTATTTTAGGTAATTATATATAGGCCAAGCCCTAAACTAAATGATACATTTTAATTATCGATCATGACTATCGGATGAGGTTAGTAATCTTTTTTTATTGGCATTTTGAAGATGAAGAAACAGGCGAGCCTGGGGACTAGTACAGAAGCTAGCATATATTAGGTGCCCAATAAATATTTGTTGAAGGAATGAAGGACCCAGAGAAGTTAGAAATTTGCCCGAGCTGACATACATAGAAAGTAGCAGATTCAGGCTTACAACACATCAGATCTGGTTCATATTTTTTTAGTTCAATACTCCCATTTTTCTTGTAGGCTTTAATTTAAAAAGGACATAATCTTATTTGTGTAAAATTGTATATGTTTGCAGAGATAGGATTGAAAGAATGATTTTCAAAATGTGATGTTGGGTGACTTTTTCCTTTATATTTTCTGTAGTAAAAATAGGGGAATCTTGAGCTAAAAATATAATTTTTAAAAAATTGAAATGGCTGAGGGAGCAGAGATTATTTGGTACACTGGGTTTCCACATTCCCCCATTTTCCTAGATGTTGTTTTTCAAGTTGTACATATTCCAAAGTTGTACATTCACATGTGTCTCAGAATCTAATGCATCCAGCTTTCAAACTTGAGTGGAAGCCCCCGAATAAGAAACCTTCACATCCTGGCAATGAAGTTTCTGCATATCATTTTCAGCTTTCTTTCATGAAACAACACAAAGAAAGTAACTGATCCTCAGAAGCTGTACCAGTTCATTGTCCCCCAGAAAATAATGTTGATTTTTTAAAAAAATTTGACTGAAATAAAATTTCTCTGAGCTGGAAATAAATATTGGAAAGGATTCTTCTTGCGTCTCTGAATTTTGCTTTTCTGCCTCTTATTTAGTGAAACCCTCTGGGAAATTGCAAAAGCTGAAGTGGAAAAACGAGGAAGTAATGGAAATGAAGGTGATGGCATGGAAATTGGAGAAAAATCTGTTTTCTTCATTGGCAGTAAAAATGGGGTAATACGTTTTTTCCAACTTTTTTTTCAAGTATTGTGATGACTTAACAACCAGTGGTGAAATTTACTTTGATAAAAATGTGGATACTTCCGCTCTAACCCTATAATGAATCTCCAGCCTGCTGGTTACTTTGGAGCTGGTTGTGCCCCATGTGAGGGTGTCCCGCTCATGGGTGAGTAGGTACTTCCGTCAGCCTGAACACCTGTCATGCGGTGTGCCGGGATGTGGAGGTGTGCCACAGCAGCCTGGAGGAAAGGGCACTCGTTTCTAATTAGACTGCCCAGAGGAGTCACCTCTTCCTCATCTGCACAGAGGTACCATAAATGCTAATGTGATGGTCACATTCATAGGTCGCTTGTACAACTGAAACACGCATATAGATAATAAAAACATGAATCGTATAGGGTATGACACATTTAACCTTCACTTATCTTTACTAGGGTCACAGAAACTGAAGGAAACTTGGAGCTATTCTAGTCTTCTGCAAAAGGGATTCTTACCCTGGGGACTGTGGAGGTACTTCTTGGGGCCAGCGAAGTCCCTAGAAATATATGCAAAATTGTATGTGATTGTGCATCAGTACATTTTTTTGGAAAATTCGATTTTTCCCAGCATCCAAGCACCTCCCCAAAAGGTTAAGGGCCACTGCAAACAGTGGTTGTACAGTTTAGGTTTGAATGTCTCTTCCACAACTGCAGCCTGTTTCAATGTTGGCTAATTCCTAGTTAGAAAACTTCCTCTGTTTCATTGTTAACTTCCATCCCTCAATCTTAATTCTTACTTGTAAAACTGTAGGAATAAGTCTATTTCCTCTTCTGCTTACTAAATCTTCACAGTGTGAAGTTGTGCTTCAAATAGTTAATGGCAACCACCAAATCTCCCCGAGTATCTGTTTGAGCTTTACCTTCCTTTCTTTCAGCCATGTCTTCTGTGTGAGGGACTTCCTGTCAGTCATGGATTCTCCATCATGGTCTCAGTGATTCTCAACTAAAATTATTCTAATGTGCAATTCTCAGGACGGAACATAATTTTTGAGGTTTTGTTTAACTACAATAGACTGGAGCAGGTCTGCCAGCTTCTCTTTTTTCCAGACGCTGAGCTTCTGTTATTGTACAGAAAAATTTAGTTATACATAACCCTGTTCACTAAGGTTGAGCTCGAGATCTGTCTTTCGTTCATGCTCTTGTTTGAGTTCTTTGATTAGATTGGGCCCTTTTCTACAGTCTGTTTGTATTTTTCATTACTTTTATTAAAATAATAAAATGTGTGTGTGGTCCTAAAAAATAATTAGAATAAGTGTATCCTCTAGAATTAAAACAACAACAACAAAAATACTCTAACCCAGTATCTGGATTGCTTATGCTTACTTTGAACATGTTTGCAACATGTCCTTTATTTGTATGTTATCTTTTGTCTTTATTTCTGCTTCAACAATTGGAATTCGTATGTCTTAGAAGACACTAATCATCCACTTAACCAGTAATTAGCATTGATGAGGAGAGAGAAAACGTGAGACAGCTGCCAAGCTGACCACTAAAGTGAGGGAGGACTAGCATTTGTCGTGTGAGGGGGTTTGTAATTACAGCGACAGCGGTGCCGTTGCACTGTGATGGGAAGTTGACAGTTAACTTTTTCTACTCATCAAACTTAGGAGCAATTCTGAAAGTTTCTAGTTTCCAGGTAATTTATCATTCAAGTGATTAAAAAGCTATTTTGGGCCACAACTATGAACAATTATAAAATTTTACATATGGATGACACTAACACAACATTGCTTTTTTGAATTTCCAGGGAAAGACTACTATTATTCTAAGGTGTCTTGACAGGTAAGTGTTATGTTAAACTTTAGACTATATTTTCTGCTTATTCTGGGTGCACAGGGCATGTTAGATCCTAAAAGACACGTGGAAGGAGAACAATTTTGAGCCCCAAACAAAATAATTTCATGTTTAGGTGAATCCTTAGTATGGCCTTTAAGAGCTTCTTTAACCCTTTCGGTACAAGTGCTCTTTCTGCCGCGACACTCCCGCTGTACGAGGTGCCGCACTGAAAATGCGCACATAGCACATGGTCAGTCCTCCTTTGTGTGAAGACTTTCCTAACCTTACATAAGATCTATGCTTAATAAAACAATGCTTTTTTCCAAGTGTTGTTTGTAACTTTAATATTAAGAGATAGTTATATAAAATTCTATCAATTATATAAGTAAAATTTATAAAAATTATATACAGATGGATGCCGGATATATCCGGTGCTCGTCCACACAGGTCATCAGATGGGCGCCGGATATATCCGGTGCTCGTACCGAAAGGGTTAAAGATAAAACCAACAACAGACAAACAAAAAATTATATAATATCAATACTGGATTTCCCCCTTGGTGGAGAAATTAATAAAACTACATAGCCTTTGCTAGCACTTGCTTTCTTTTTGGCTATGCTTCTGTGACAGTTCAATTATTTTTATCCTATCTAGTCCATGATTATTTGACTGTTAGTCATAATCTTTAAATTACTCATGGATACAATTTTCAAGCACAACGTAAGCCTGTACAATGCACTTAGATGAGGTATCCAGAGGAGACAGGTTTATAGCAAATAGAATGGTGCTTACCGGGGGCTGGTAGGGGGTGAAAGTGGGGAGCTGTTTAATGGGTTTGGGGTTTCAGTTTTGTAAGATGAAAAGTTCCGAAGTCTGGTCGCACAGCAGCGTGAATGTACTTAACACCACTGGACTGTGCCCTGAGAAATGGCTGAGCTTATCCATTTCTGTTATGTGTTTCTACTGCAATGAAAAGCAAGTAACTATGTAACACAGCACCATCAAACTGCTTACCGAATAACGTAAGCTGTAATATGAGTAATTCATCAAATCACTGTGAAACTTTTCAAATTATTTGTCGATTTTGGGGGCTTACTCATTTGTCTGTGGCTCTCACTAGATAAATGATGCTCGTGTCTGAGCTGTGATTTAAGAGAGAGAACTGTATTTAAGTCTCCACCGATGTCTTCATTAGATTTCCTGCTCCCATATCAAGGCAGAGCATAAACCTCCCATCACGTGGCCTGGATGCAGAAGACCTGGGCCCTAACATGGCCGTCAGCACGGCCAATCCCACTGCCATCTCCCCTGACCCCAGCAGGGTCTCTTGGGGTCATGCAGGTGCCGTTATTCACCTCTGCAGATGCCATGGAAATCCATTAAGGTGGTTTTTTGAAGGCTTGTTGAGTTTTACACGATTTTTAAATCATTTTACATCAATGTTACTATGCAAGGTAACTTTTCCACTAATAGATTAAAATTTTAAGAAGAAGCAAAAATGAATCAGGTAAGAAGATACCTTAAGAAAATAGTGACAATGCTATCTGTCTTTATTGTACAGGGATGAGCCACCGAAACCAACCTTGGCTTTGGAGTATACGTACGGAAGGAGAGCAAAAGGCCACAACACAGTGAGTGTCTTTCTAAGTGATGTTGCTGTATCCACAGCTGGTGAAGCAATGATGCTGACTTCGCTTTACGTTTTCCGTCTCATCTGCAATCAGTAAATGTACCCAGCTGCACACTTCATAGCTATGTACATTTAAACTTCAAATGCCACTCAGCAGATACGAAGCTAACTGGAACTGGAAATATGTTAGCCTTCTCATTTGTTATGTCTCCAAATGCTAGAATAAGATTACTTTGTGTTCATTTTTATGGATTTGGGGCATATTTTAATAATTGTATTGGTGTGACTTTTTCTTCTTTCAAATGAGAATAATATATTACCTCCTATCTCCCCCCAAAAAAATCTTCTAAAAATATGTTTGACCTGCAGAATATTTATGAAAATATACTGCTCAAAATGCAAATTACTAGCAAGTATATCCTGCAGTTGGTAAAAATATTTCAGAATGCAAGTTCTAATTGATTATAATCTTACTTTCACTTCTTTTAGTGTCTCTTCAGAGGAAAATTAAAAATTATTCAGGGAAGAGGGAGACTTTATAGTGCCTGTTAGGAGGATTTTTTAAAAACCTAAATTGAGTTCTCTTTTGGAGTCCTCGCATGAAAAGAGGCCATTTCTCTCTTTTTTTTAATGTTTATTGATGAGGGAGAGAGAGAGAGATGCATTGATGTCGGAGAGAAACAGCAGTCATGTTGCCTTCCATTCGCACCCCAACCCAGGATCAAACCCACCAGCGAGGCATGTGCTCTGACTGGGAATCGAACCCCCAACCTTTTCATGTGGGGATGGTGCTCCAACCAACTGAGCCACACCAGCCAGGGCAGGGCATTTCTTAAATAAAGCTAGCTGTATAGAAGGACAAAACAGATGGCCCTACTTCTCCGACGGCACAGGTACGTTTCTCTAGGCTGCTCTAGTCCGAAGGGTCATCAGACAATGTGTCAAGAGTTAAAACTGCCTGATGCCTCTTCCTGGACTCAGCAGTGAAAACTGGTTATTAAAATAGTGAAATTGAAAAGAAAAAACAAAACATATTGAGATGCAGGAAAACTTCGTTTTTGTTGCTAAGGTGAATTTTGACATGAATGATAAACTTAGAAATGGAAACTCTGACACAACTTTCATAACCTTAAGAGCTGTAAGAACTTCCTTTCATCAGACATCCGGCCAAGATGGAAGCATAGATAAACACACTGTGCCTCTTCACACAACCAAAAGTAGGACAACAACAAATTGAAAAACAAAAAACAACCAGAACTGACAGAAAATTGAACTGTATGGAAGTCCGACAACCAAGGAATTAAAGAAGAAACACTCACCCAGACTGGTAGGAGGGGCAGAGATGGGCAGCCAGGCAGAGAGGACTCGAAGCAGGGTGGTGGCTGGCGGACCGGGCAGTCCCACATCCACTTGCGGATAAACTGGGAGGAACAACTAGGGAGTAGATAGAACACACAACCCAGGGTCCCAGCGCAGGGAAATAAAGCCTCAAACCTCTGACTGAAAACACCTGTGGGGGCTGAGGCGGCGGCAGCGGGAGAAACTCCCAGCCTCACAGGAGAGCCTGTTGGAGAGACCCACAGGGTCCTAGAATGTAGACAAGCCCACCCACCGGGAAACAGCACCAGAAGGGCCCAGTTTGACTGTGGGCAGCAGGGGAAGTGACTGCAAACCAACAGAGAGCAGAGCAAGCGGCACTGCTCCCTGTCAGGCCTCTCCCCCACATACAGCGTCACAATGCATCTACGTGGCTGCCCCACCCTGGTGAACACCTAAGGCTCCGCCCCTTACTACATAACAGGTGCGCCAACACAACAAAAATGGCCCAAATGAAAGAACAGATCAAAGCTCCAGAAAAAATACAACTAAGTGACAAAGAGATAGCCAACCTATCAGATGCACAGTTCAAAACACTGGTAATCAGGATGCTCACAGAACTGGTTGAATATGGTCGCAAATTAGATGAAAACATGAAAGCTATACTAAGTGAAATAAAAGAAAATGTACAGGAAACCAAGAGTGATGGGAAGGAAATCGGGACTCAAATCAATGGTGTGGACCAGAAGGAAGAAAGAAACATTCAACCAGAACACAATGAAGAAACAAGAATTCAAAAAAATGAGGAGAGGCTTAGGAACCTCCAGGAATCTTGAAATGTTCCAACATCCGAATCATAGGGGTACCAGAAGGAGAAGAGGAACAGAAAGAAATTGAAACTTAATTTGAACAAATAATGAAGAACTTCCCCAATCTGGCAAAGGAAATAGACTTCCAGGGAGTCCTGGAAGCTCAGAGAGTCCCAAAGAAGTTGGACCCAAGGAGGAACACACCAAGGCACATCATAATTACATTAGCCAAGATGAAAGATAAAGAGAGAATCTTAAAAGCAGCAAGAGAAAAAGAAAACAGTAACCTACAAAGGAGTGCCCATAAGACTGTCAGCTGATTTCTCAAAAGAAACATTACAGGCAAGAAGGGGCTGGAAAGAAGTATTCTAAGTCATGAAAGGCAAGGACTTTCATCCAAGATTACTCTATCCAGCAAAGCTATCATTTATAATGGAAGGGCATATAAAGTGCTTCTCAGACAAGGTCAAGTTCAAGGAGTTCATCATCACCAAGCCCTTATTATATGAAATTTTAAAGGGACTTATCTAAGAAAAAGAAGATCAAAACTATGAACAGTAAAATGACAACAAACTCACAGTTATTAACAACCAAACCTAAAACAAAAACAAAAACAAACCAAGCAAACAACTAGAGCAGGAACAGAATCACGGAAATGGAGATCACATGGAGGGTTATTAGCAGGGGAATGGGTAGGTAGAGAGGGGGAAAAGGTACAGAGAATAAGAAGCATAAGTGGTATGTAGAAGACAGACAAGGGGAGGTTAAGAATAGTATAGGAAATGTAGAAGCCAAAGAACTTACATATATGACCCATGGACATGAACTAAAGAGGGGAAATGTGGGTGGGAGGGGCTGTGCAGAGCAGAGGGGAATAAAGGGGGGAAAATGGGACAACTGTAATAGCATAATCAATAAAATATATTTTAAAAAATAAATAAAAAAAGAACTTCTCATCAAATTGTAAATCGATTGAGATTTTCCAATGAATAATTTTTTTCCGTATAAAAATTAATGATTCAGGTATCAATAGCAAAACAATGTTAGTGATTGTGAGATGATTTGTCAAGAATATATACATATTCTTGACAAATACATATATTTGTAGATATAAAATACATATTCTTGACATATATGTATCTATTCATTTAAAACTTTCTTTAATGACCATCTGCTTCTTCCAAGTTCATGGTGAACAGATACATAAAAACTCATGAGATTCTTTTTCACTCATTTTTTTTTCTAAACTTTGTGCTCTCAAGTTGAGCTTATCCATATTCATTCTAGAAGATTCGTGTGTGTCTCAAATTTAATGTTCTCTAAGAGTTCTAAAGGGAAGCACCTTGTCAGCTCTTCACATAGGCTTGGTGTCTGAGAGGCGCCTCGGCCTCAGGGCAGACAGATACGCCCTTAGCGAGCAGGCTAAGGTTGTCAGAGTCCTGACCGGGCTGCTTGGCTGCCTAACCTTTTCAATCCCCTATATTTAAGAATCCTATAAAAAGGAAGCAGTGGTTTAGTCTCTTCTTGTTCCGCCACCTACCACATGTATGGCCAGCGGGAGCCTGCCCGCCAGCTTCCGCGGGGCACTGGGCACAGTGCCTCTGCTTACACTTCGCACAGGTAGGTAGTCCTGACCTGCGGCTGGGACTGGCGTCTGCTCGTCCCGGTTCCTCGTGCCTTCCCTGTATGTCTAATTTATTTTGTGAGCTTCTGCCTCCCTAAATCAGGATGTTTTCCTGTTCAACTCTTTTATTTCTATCTAGAATTAGAACTGTTTTCAAGAAGAATGTGAAATGTCTTCAACTAGTTGTTTTTATGTCACGTTGGCGTGTCTGCTACATGTGATATTTACAGAATTGGGGCCCCGTTTGTGTCTTCTATTAAGGCATTACTAGAAGTAGGGCATGTATGTATACACATATATTCCTAATGTTTCATCTTTGTTCTTTGGAATAGATGTTTTGGTGCATTTTGAGAGAGAGAGAAAGAGGAAAGTTTTGACTGCCAAGAAAGGGTTGATGGAGGACTGCACTATTTTCTATCTATAACTAGTACTAGCTGGTGCTAATCAAGTATAATAAGTATTTAAAATACAAAAAAAAAATTTTTAATATGGAAAAAACCTTTTTTTTTTCTCAGCCAAAAGATATTGCCCATTTTTGGGAACTAGGTGGAGGAACCTCTTTACTGGACTTAATCAGCATACCGATCACAAGTGACACCTTAAGGTAAGTGAGCCTGGCTCCAGAAACAGTTGTTGGTAAGTGCCAGGTAGTGTCCACTGGGTGACTCTACGTAGGCTCTTGTGAATCAGAATTTTGGGGGACAGTTTTATGTTGTGGAAGGCTTGCGCTCACTTCCTTGCTACATGCTTAGACTGTGGTGCTTTCAAAGAGATTTGAAAAGATCCAAGGTTCTGGCCTGGGCTGAAGTGAGAGAGCTGGCATTCCAACAAGTAACATATTTTGCAAGGCCACAAACAAACAAACAAAAATATGTCAAATGACACTTGCGCAATGGGGTCACTTGGCAAAAATGAACGTGAAAAGTTTAATTCTTTTCAATACTTGCCCTAGTGTGAGCCACCTCAACCCTGAGGTTTTTCTTTAGCTGGGTATTACAAGCCTGCCTTTGAGTCTAACGCTGATTTATACTCTGCTCAATCTTCACAAAGGGGAGGACCAGTTAGAGGGGGAGAAAGTCTCTCTTATTTGCTGAGCTTAAAGAAACAGAACTTTGGAGAAAACCTCAGACTCTCTCTTTGATGATGTTTTCCTGACAATATCTCCAATATATTAGCCAAGTCAGGTGTGGAAAATTGTGACATTTCTCACAATGTTCCTGGGAACCCATCTGAGTCAAGGAAAACAAAAAAATTTAAATGTGAAATATCTTACTTTTGTCAGGGTTTACCACGAACCATTTTTGCTGTCTGGACCGAATACAAAGGGCCTGACAATTATTTATTCTATATCAGCCATTAAGAGCTTTAGGGTATGGAATTATTTCTTATTAACAGGACAAGTGTTTTTCCATAGCTGATTATAGGTACTGTTAGCTTTATTTGGCCAGTGATATTTTTTCTTTTAAAGAAATATCATTTTAATGTATGTTCATATGGAAATCTCAGTAAAGTCCTGAAAAGTACAAAAGAAAGAACACCCATGATCACATAACAAATAACCCCGTAAGCGTGTCAAAGTATTCCTTTCTGTGTTTTCAGTGTTTGTAGATATACTTTGTACAGATTTAAGATGTTTCATACACACATTTAGAGTTTGCCTTTTCACTTATAACCACCATTTCTCCGTGACATTATTTTTCAGAAACATGGAATTTTACTGCTACCTAGTTTTTCGTTTTTCCTCCTTTAACAGAGAAAATGAGCAAAGTTGCCTGGGTGTTAGGGTCGCTCAGGGGGACGTGGCTCAGAGGTGCAGGCCAGAATGAAGAGGAGCCCAAGGAACCTGGGCTGCCGCCTAGCGTCTGGGCCCTTTGCGTTTGTGGAAATTCTGATTTCTGTAGGTAGCCACACATTTCCACCAGCATCTTTAATACCTGACTTTGCGAGTTCCCGCTCTTCCTTTTCCTTGAACTCTTTGGCAGATGGAGACTGCTTTGGGGAAAGCAGAGGTCAAGGTTATGTACAAAGGGAAGGGGAGCCATAGGTCTTGGTCCAAAGTAGGTTGCTGAGTGGTTAAAGAATTCATGGAAAACATTTCACTCCTCATGAGCTTGCAAATCTCAGAGTGTTTTGTGACTGGAATTAATCTGACACATAATTTCCTTGTGTTGGACAAAGCCCAGCAACTTGAGAAAATAATATTGCCAAATGCTATTAGAATTGTTTATCTTCACAATGACTGTTCATAAAATGATTACAGCTACATTGAACATTTCCACAGACTTTAGAAAAATTGTAATAGAGTACCTCCTGTGGTCTGATCCCCGGTTTTAAGAGGTTGGGTTTTTTTGTTTTGTTTTAACTTTTTATTAGCT
>VMDR010021065.1:0-17099 GCA_007922815.1 Macrotus californicus | reverse complement strand
CCTTGCTAAATATTCTAAATGCTAAAAAGATCATTTAAAAGATATGATTCTTCTCAGGAGATGATTGATTTCTAGTAGAGGTATATAACAGTTTTTTAAAACTTTTTGTAAACAGAAAATGAAATTAAAACAGTTAAAGGTAAAAATCCCATTATAAACTTCAAATGAGACTTAAGTAGTTCACTGTAAAACAGCATTTTTGTTCTGATAATAATATATGCATTCAGATGATTTATTATAGAAATTGAAAATAAGAGTTTTCTTTCAGTCACAGTGGAAACTGCATTTTTCATTTTAAGAGTATTAGAGCGCAATGGCGAAGAGTATATAGCCTCTGGTACCAGACTACCTGGGTTCAAATTCCAGCTCAGACGCTTAATAGCTAATCTGTACTGACTGAGTTATTTGACATTTCTGCACCCTGTTCCCCACCTAGAAAATGGAGATAATTGTGCCACTTTACCCTGTAGGGTCATTCTAAGGATTAAATGAGTTTTGAACGGGGCCTGACCCCCTGCAACCCCAGCCAAATAAAAGCTCACTATTTTCCAGGATAAAACTGTAATTTGTATTCATTTCCAAACAGCATTTTAGCTACTTGAAGATTTCTTTCTCTTCTGCACTCTGCAAAAGTTTGGCCAGCAGCTTTCCAAAGGTTTGAGGGTCCCCATCCTCCCATTTCTGGTTGATTTTTAGTGACCTTCCCTGCATCCGATCCCTAGAACCAAAGAACTAAGCCGGGAGCAGTTGGCTGAGGAATGATGGTGGCCACGGCACCTGAGACTTTGCAATGACAGGAAAGCCAAAACACTCCTGCCGCAGCCGCTCTGCACAGAGTTCAGTCGGACCGCCACCTGCCCCAGCCCCGAGGAGGGCGGGCTCCAGGCTTGTTCTGCTCTCCATCTGTTTACGTACATGGTGGCTGCAGGCCGCTTTACCCTTCCCTGTCGTGCCTTTGTCATTCTTGTCTCAAGGTGACCACAGCCGTAAAGCAGTTGCCAAACAGAAGCCCCTCTACGTCCTGTTTAGTCACGCCTGTCGCCACGCCTGTCCAGAAGTGGTCTGAACACACCCCTCAGGCTCAGCCTGTCTCACTCGCTCACACTGGATCGTCCAACTCGCGAACACAGACAGATACGAGCAGAGACAGGTTTTGGTGAGTCTACCACGAAGTGGGACAAAATGGTGAAAACCAATTTTTAAAAATAGTTTGTACTAATTTTGAGTCTAAGAAGTAAAAAAGGCAAATAATTTCATTTGTAAAGCTCTATCAGTTGTCAAGATACCTGAATTCACAAACTGAATCAGACCATCTGATTGACTCGAGGTCCAAATGAACAACTGTACAGTATCTCTTGAACAACAGAAACTATGAGGAAAATTCATTTTCAAAGTGAAGACGAAGAAAACCAACATTTAATTAATTTAAATACCAGCCTGAAGAAAAAAAATTGCATATGCTATGAGATACTGCCCCCCAGTGGCCACAGACATTATTGCCGCGTGTATTTGACTTGGAAAGAACAGCACTCAGGCAGGAAATTGCTGCCTTTTCTTTTAATTTTGATAAAGATGTTTTGGTTTGTTCAATGTTCAATCAAGTCTCCCTGTCTCCTTAGGTTGAATTTAGAGATCAGAACAGTGAGCCTACAAATCGAGAGGACAGAAACAGAACAAAGTAAACCTGGAAGTGAGGATGGGGTAACTCAAGGGACTGCTTTGAATAGTATGTGAAAAAGAGAAAGGGCCCCTAATTCCCAGTGAAAATTACTCAGGCAACTTCCTGTAACAAAGGCCTAACCGTCCTCCCCCTGACTCCATGTCTCTCAGCTATTTCTTAGCATTTTCTGCTCTGAGGGTTGACAGAGACAGGTAATCGCCAGCTCATCAGTTAGTCACCACTTAGCAGATGGCAGGTGGCATTCACATAAAAATAGCAGAGGACACAGAGATGGCCAACAGACATATGAAAAGATGCTCAATGTCACTAATCAGAGAAATGCAAATTAAAACCACAATGAAATACTGTATCACCTCACACCTGTCTGAATGGCTATCATCAATAAATCAACAAACAAGTGCTAGAAAGGGTGTGGAGAAAAGGGACCCTTTTGCACTGTTGGTGGGAATGCAGACTGCTGCAGCCACTGTGGAGAGCAGTATGGAATTTCCTCAGAAAACTAAAACTGGACCTGCCTTTTGACCCAGCAATCCCATCTGGGATTACTCATATATCTAAAGGAAGCCGAAGCACTAATTCGAAAGAACATAAGCACCCCTATGTTCATCATAGTGTTATTTACAGTCACAAGATACGGAAACAGCCCAAGTGCCCATCAGTAGATGAGTGGATAAAACAACTATGAGACATTTACACAATGGAATACTACTCAGCCTTAAAAAAGAAGAAAATTTTACCCTTTGCGGCAGCATGGATGGACATGGAGAGCATTATATTAAGTGAAATAAGCCAGTCAGGGAAAGAAAAATATCATATGGTTTCACTCATGTGAAATCTAGTGAACAAACTGAACTAACAAGCAAAAAAGAAGATAGAGGGCAGGATAACAGCTAAGGTGGGGGAGGGGAGGGAGGGGAAGGAGCAAACAAAAGGAAAAAGGACTCACGGCTATGGACAACAGTGTGATGACTGCAGGGAGTGGGAGGGGCCTATAAGGGGGTTAAATGGTAATGGGAAAAAATACAATAAAACATTTTTAAAAATAAAATACATGGATTTTTCACATTAAAAAATAATAGATGAATCTAAATGAGATATGGGTATTTCCTTAGATCCCTGTGAATTTTATGTCAACTTCTAGTTACCAGGTGCTGCTCAAGGTCGATGTTAGTGTTAGAAGGTGCACACGTCCCCAGCAGCTATGCTGACTCACCAAATACACCAGACGAGCCCACGTCCTTCTTAGCTCCTTCAAAAGGAGCCCACAGGGCTGTCGAATGAAGATGAAATAACTGTGCCTGTGTGTGGATGAGTGGGGATTTGTAATCATTACACATAGAGAAGTCATATTTGTTCTAAATTAAATTTAATTTTTTATGAGCCCCTATTCTGTTAGGCTGTAGGGGATTTTAGTAAAGCTGGTTACCTGGGTTTCCTACAATGCACCCCCACCCTAGCCCTGAAATGTCTGAGGTCCTGAGGAGTCTTATGCAGAACAGAACATTCAGGAAATGTCTACTGATCTTTGATCCACATCTGTGGTTACACATATGCTGTGGGAATGGGTGGGAAACTGAGTCATAAAGTCATTAGAAAATTTGCTTTAAGTTTCACAGCAAATCCTTAGGAGAATCACTGCTAAAAGTTGAGTCTTCTGACCACTCACAGAAACTCACATACTTTTTAAAAAATCATTATATTTTTATTCATCTTTTTGGAGTTGTAAGTCCTAGGTCATGGTATGTTTTGTTGCATTACTCACTTCAGCCCTCCCGCCTTCCCTCCAACGAAAACAATGCCGTCACTTCCTGAGCGGTGTCAAGTGCTTTCCACGTATGATTTGACCATCACATCCATACGTGTGTGCTTTTACTATCCCTATCTTACAGACATGGTTCAGAGAGGTTAAGTAGCATGCCTGTGGTCACCCAGCAGTAAAAGGCAGAATTAGATCTACACTAGATCTAAATTAGATCTTCAGTTTGTCTGGCTCTAAAACCTACGAATGTCACTACCATGCTATGTTGCCTTTTCTAGTAAAATCAGGAGAAGAGATGAAATCATATATTTTTTAAAGACTAAATTGAATCAAAACATTCGGGGTGTTTTTTTTCTCTCTTGGGAGAATTTTAGATATTGTTTTACAAAACCACTGGTTGGAGTTCCTGTGTTACTCTTACTTTCTCAGTGGCATTCTTATAGAGCAGTGTGGGATTTGTATCTTAGACCCCATCCTTGTGCGGTGATTATCTACATGTACCTTTCCCCTTTAGCTCCACTTTAAGAGGCTTCGAGAATCTCATGATGGACTTTCAGAACCTACGAAAAATCTCACAGCCTTTGAAGAAACGTGAAGAAAATAAAGATAAAATAAACATAGGCAAATTTTTTAAAAAGCCATACAGAGTGACAAAGACCTCTTGTAATTTCACCTTCAAAGAGAACTTCTGAGTTCAGAATTCAAAAATGGAAATATCTGTTATTCAAGCCTGCCACCTTGAGGTCAATTAGAGAAATACTTAGTCTTTTGGGAGGAATTCGTTCCATATCAAAAGAGCAAAGTTGTTGGGAATGATATTTTTTTTTTAATTGCAAGAGTAAGTAAAAACATGAATTACTCTCAGAAAACATAAACCCGAAGCTTGCCACTCCCGGCACGGGAACAGTCGTTGCTGTTTGTTTGAATCCCGGTCTTGCTGCCGTTCTCCGGCCAGAGGCCCCCAGAGGCCTGTGGAGCCGCACCCGCAGCGTCGTTACTCGTGGTGGCGGGGACAGCGCACGTGACGGTACTCATGGTGTCGGGAAAGATTTATGATAGAATTTAAGGCTTAAGAAAACGGGCTTGGCTCTGGATTGGATGCTTGCATTTGTGCACCAACCGGTATTAGTGAATTTTTATTAGCTGACACCCACAGTTTATTCCTACGTTCTTTGTTTTTACCTGTCAGTGTCCAGGACCCCATCCAGGAAGCACACCACACTTAATCGTCATGTCTCCTTGACTGCTCTTGGGTGTGACAGCTTTTTGAATTTTCTTGGTTTTTGATGGTCTTGGCAGCGTTGTAGAGTGCTGTCTGGGAACTTTATAAACGAATATTGGTATTTGTATAATGTTTAACTCACGATTGAGCTTTGATGATGAGTTTGGGAGGGAAAGCTACGGAGAGAAAGTGCTGTTTTTACAACATCACGCCAAGGGCGCCTACTATCGGTATGCTTTGGCACTGCGGACACTGGCCTGGGCGCCTGGGTGTAACCGCCAGGCTGCTCCACTGCGCAGTCGCTACTTCCCCCACTTCCACGTGGCGCTCTTTGAAAGGAAGGCTCTGTGCACAGCCCGCACACAAGGTCCGGGATTTGCATTCCCTGCCCTGATGCAGATTATCTATATAAAGAATGTAGAATTCTCTGCACAGGAGGTTTGTCAGTTCTCTCCCATTTATTTACTCGATTACTGGTTTGGTTGGTTCAGACTCACAGACACTTAGTTTATGTTTTGGGTTATAACCCAATACTACTCTATGTATTTTGTTGATCAAATTGTTCCACATTTGGCCTTTAGAAGTTCTTCCATTCAGCTCCTGAGTCTCTCTGACGAACTCCATCCACGCAGGGGTTTTTGCTTTGGTTTTCTTTGAGCACTTTCTTACATACTGGCACTACAGGATGCTCCAAGCTCATCTTGTGAATCCCTGCCTCAGTCCCAAATTGGCCATTTCTCCATGGAGCCCAAGTCTTTTTAAACTAGAAACCAAGATCTGGGTGCTAGGTGTGCTTATGGCTGCTTTGGCATTGTTTCTGGGCTCTCTCAGCTAACAGAGCAAGGAAATATGTGTTGGTATGATGCACATAACCACATAGGTACGTTCCTCTGCAGAGATTTCTCTATGTAACCGTCTGTAACTGTATTAGCTGAGTGTAGTTCATACTGATGTCTCCAACCCCATCCATCACCCCATGGATCATTCTAACCTCCCATTGGCTACCTGTAGATTCCCACTCCAACAGGAAGAGACCTGCTTTCACCATCTGCTACCCATTTTCTTAATTCTTCAGTTCCCATGTACATAGAGAGCAGTATCAGAATTGTTAACATGTATCCCTATGGGAAACAACTTTATCAACTAGAGTACAATAAGGGCTTATATTTTAAGGATAAATTTAAGTCTTTCAGAGCATAGCCTACTTGAACATTTTTAGCTTTTTTTTAAAGTATGAACTGTTAACAAACATAATTAAGCCCAGGTTTTTTAAGGGGATGGGGAGGGTCTGGAAGAAGTGCCACTTTAGACTGAGAAGGTTCCATGAGAACTAAGGGGTTTGGTACGTAAAGGTGATGCGGGTGTAACTATGTGTCTCTGGAACCCAGCCAAAGGCCAGCATTCACTACTCAGGACTTACCAAAGCCTCCCGATAACAGTCAGATGAAACTAAATGAAGCCTTTCTCAAGAATACCAGATCCAAAAAAAATAAATAAAAATCAAAAAATCCTTATTAGGTTTGATTTGGTGACTGGAGGCAAAGTTTGTCCATTAAATACAGGTCCTAGGAGTCCCTTCTGAACCCCTCAGCGCCCGGGGTTGGCTCAAGGAGAGGGCTGAGGCATCAGAGGCCTACGTCTATCCTGTAGTAATAGACTTCCTCTTGCAGAGAACAGTCAAGACCCCCAAACAAGTAGACAGACGGTCAAGACCTGCAGACAGGTCATAGCTGCAAACTAATTACATCAAGAAACAATAAAAATCCAATCAGACGACCAAGGAGCTTTATTCCTAGGAATACAAAATACGCCCAATGCTGAAAGGCTTTAATGAAGGATCACAGCTTACTTAGTGTGAATGTCTCTTTCAGGAAAGGGCAGGCAGAGAACAGGCAGAGAAGAGCGGTCTCAAGTGTGCCTGCTGTGACTGATGTGAGGTCCTGCTATGAAGCAGGGACCGCTTCCGTTGAACCTCAGCCAAGTTTCTCATTTGTCATTGCCTCTCAGTCAAGGACCAGCAGGAGCAGTGGGGGAGAAGGCACGACATGGGAACCGCGGGGCCACTTGGAAGTGTCAGAAAGAACTTAGGACAGCGTTCGGGGAAAGTTTAAGGAAGTGGGGCTTTACTCTGGATTGAATGCTGTCAGGACATGAGTATCTTAGTAAGTCATAGGAAGTGGGGAGGCTACAGGGAGACTTCGTCTATACTTGGGAAAGAAAGCAGCAGCCCCTCAGATTAGCCAGGATGGAGGATACTTTGGTCATTTTTATGGTTTACACTATACTCTTGTTTTTGTCTGTGTTCACAATAACTAAAGGGTGGGCTTGTGTTTTCTTGATCTGTGATGGTTATAGAGTGGTCTTGTTTGATTTGGACATTCTGTGAAATTGTTTATGTTCAATGGGAAAATATCAAGGCCAGCTCCAATCCTAGCAATAAGCCCTGGCTGACGGGATCAAGCTACCTCCCAGATGTCGGGGGTGGCTTTCTCCCTCTTTTAAATATCTAGGACCAAAACCTCAGAAACACACAAACATGCATGCACACACACACACACATACACACACACACACACACATGTCGGTATATACACCAAGGTTTTATTCTTTTTTTAAAAATTGATTTTACTGAGAAAGAGAGAAATGGCATATGGGGACAACACTTCAACCAACCAGGCTACCCAGCCAGAGCTCAAGGTTTTATTTTTTAATTATACTTTATTGATTATACTATTATAGTCGCCCTGATTACCCCCCTAGTCCCCCTCCACCCCTTACTCCCCACTCCTTCAGGCAATCCCTCCACCCTTGTTCACGTCCATGGGTCATGCATGTAAGTTCTTTGGCTGCTCCACTTCCTATACTGTACTTTACATCCCCACGGCTGTTCTGTAACCACCTACTTGTACTTCTTAATCCCCTCACCTCTCACCATTCTCCCAAACCCCCTCCTATCTCTTTATCTTTACCTTTGGCATTTTAATTATGATGTGTCTTGGGGTCAGCCTCTTTGTGTCCATCTTGTTTGGGACTCTCTGTGCTTCCTGGACTTGGATGTCTATTTCCTTCACTAAATTAGGGAAGTTTTCTTTCATTATTTTTTCGAATAGATTTCCAATTTCTTGCTTTTTCTCTTCTTCTTCTGGCACCCCTGTGATGAGAATGTGGGAACACTAGAAAATTTGTCCCAGAGGCTGCTTACACTATCCTTGTTTTTTTGGATTCTCTTCTTATTGTTGTTCTGATTGGTTATTTTTTTGCTTCCTTATTTTCCAAATCATTGATTTGATTCTTGGCTTCAACCACGCTACTACTTTTTCCACAAAAATTGTTATTTTTTTCATTTAGTGCATCCTTTGTTTCTGACTGGATCTGTTTTATGCTGCTGAGGTCCTCATTAAGTTCCTTGAACATCCTTATAACCAGTGTTTTGAACTCTGCATCTGATAGATTGTTATCTCCATTTCAACATTTAGTTCTTTTTCTGGAGTTTTGATCTGTACTTTCATTTGGGCCATGTTTCTTTGTCTCCTCATTTTAGCCGCCTCCCTGTGTTTGTTTCTATGTATTAGGTAGAGCTGCTATGACTCCCTGACTTAGTGGCATGGCGTAACGTAGTGTCTTGAAGGGTCCAATGGCACAGCCTCCCCTATCACCCAAGCTAGGTACTCAAGGTGCACTCTTCATGTGAGCTGAGTACATGCTTCTCTTGTAGTTGAGCCTTGGTTGCTGTTGGCAGACCAATGGGAGGGATTTACCCAGGCCAGTCAGCTGCAAGGACTGGCTGTGACTACTGACCACCAACTTCCGCTCTCCATGGAGGATCAGCTGTGCAGGAGCAGGGTGGTGGTTTTCCAACATGGTCTGTAGCTGTCCACTGTGTGCACCGACCTTGAGGGTTCATAGGTGATGCAGGCTAAGTTCAGCACCCACCTGTGTTCTGCCTGGGGCCACCCTCCCTGAGCTATAAAGAAATCTGAGGTGGATGCTACTTGTGCTGGGCTTGGAGATTACCAAGCAAAGCCAACCTGTGAATCTAGTCTGCTAGTTCCAGGCCTGGGGTTCACTGAAGCCAGCTATTACTTGTTTGAGACAATTTAGGAATTTGCGAAGCATGAGTCAAGACCAGCCATTCATATGGAAAAGCAACTTGGGTGGGCCAGTAAGTTTGTGGGGCAGAGTCTCTGGGGATCTCCAAGGTGGGTCAACGAGTGTTAGCCAGGTTGATGGAATCTTAGATACAGCACCAGCCTGCCAACTCTGGGAGTGGGGGGCAGAAGAGGGACTATGACCTCTGTTCGTCTTGATTCCAGACACCTCAGCCTCCCCCTGCATGCCACTGGTGCCACTCAAACTGCCATCCTGGCACCAGAGCCCAAAGGGAATGAGTCTGAGTAGATGAGTCCATGTGTGGGTTCTTTAAGAGGAATTGCTTGGGGCACCAGCAGTTTTTTCCACTGACTCAATCCCCACTGGTTTTTACAGCCAGAAGCTGTGGGGAATTATCTTCCTGGCACTGGAACCCTGGGTTGGGGGGCCTGGTGTGGGGCTGGGACTCCTCACTCTTGAGATAATCCCTCCCAAATTTTTATCTAGCACACATGGATGTGGGACCAGCCAGTTCTGTGTCTGCACCCCTCCTACCAGTCTGGATGGATGTCGTTTCTTTAATTCTGTAGTTGTCAGACTTCCATTTAACTCAATTTCTATTGGTTCTGAATGACAGTTGTTCTATATTTTAGTTGTAACTTTATTGTGCTTGTGCAAAGAGATAAGCCATGTCTGCTTATCTTGCCATTTTGACCAGAAGTCTCAAGGTTTTATTATTAAAATCATATAGCCAAGGGTGTTTTGATAGAGGTACTGAATCACAATCAACAAAGAACAAGGTTTTAAAATTTATAATAGCTCTGTTCTTAAGAATCTTAATAGAAACTGAGAATGGATGTTTAATCTGATTAAAATGATCAGTAATGGAATATTGTAATGGTTAATTTTTTCAACTTGACTGGGCCACAGGGTGCCTAGACACCTGGTCCCACACTATTCTCAGTGTGCCTGTGAGGGTGTTTCTGGATGAAATTAGCATTTGACCAGTCAACTGAGTAAAGCAGATTGTCCTCCCCAATGTGGTAGGCCTCATCCAATCCATGGAAGACCTGAACAGGACAAAAAGGCTGAGTAGGAGGAAACTTCTCCTGTCTGTGCCCAGGGCGGGAACAGGAGTCTCCTCCTGCCTTCGGACTCTTCAGCTTGCCTGGGTCTCCAGCTGTTAACTGCAGATCTTAGGACTTCTCAGCCTCCATGATCATGTGAACCAGTTACTTATCAGTCTCCTTATCTCTTATGATAAATCATATAAATATATATATGCAATTATGTGTAAAGCATATGTGTATATAATACGTGTATATATACATATGTGTGGGCATATACACATGTAGCCTACTGGTTCTGCTGACTGATATAAATATCAAGTTGATATTCACTGGTATGAGTCATACACAGAAAGTCTATTTACAAATGAACACTTCTTGAACCTTTCCCATCTTAAGAAACATTTCACATACTTGAAATAGGAGTAAAGGGGAAAAGCAAAGGACTTGGTGAAAACTGTTCTTAATGTTCTTTACAGAAAAGTTTCTGCAGATCCACAAGGGTCCACACTGGAATGGAAGAACACGTTTGATTGATGAGTGTTCCTTAATTCAAGCTGATTCCTCCAATTGTCATAGACCCAAGCTTCTTTATGGGCCTCTCTTAAGAGATAAAACTGACACCAGATATTCCAGTACCTGAGACATAAGTGTAAAAGTTCTGGAAGTCTCATAGATACTAAGCAAATAAAAAAAAGAAAAAAAATTGTATGGAGGCCAAAAATTCAGAATTCAGACAGCACACTCTATTGCTAAATAAAGAAAACAATTCAGCCCTGACTGGGGAGCTCAGCTGATTGGAGCATCATCCTATAAACCAAAAGTCTGTGGGTTTGATTCCTGATCAGGGCGCATAGGAAGGCAATTGAATGATATTCCTCTCTCTCTTTTTCTCTCTCTCTCTCTCCCCTCCAACCCCCATCTCTCTAAAATCAATAACTATGTCCTTAGGGAGGATTTTTAAAAAGCATAGAATCTATAAGATAATCTTCAAATTCAGTTTCCATTGTTAAAAGTCAAGGCAGAATTATATTCAAATTGATTTTTATGTAGGAAAATTCTTTAAAGAAATTCATGTGTAGAAGCCCATCAGAAGTCACCTGAAACCCCTCTTCAAGCTTTAGAAACAATTTTGCAGTTGTGAAGTTTATTAGACAAAGCAGTCTCTACATATTGGAGTTTCTAGATTGGTCATAAGGGTGTTCTTGGAGTGATAAAGTTGCAGCATCTTTAAGAGATTCTAGGCACCTGCATTCTAAAGGTTTCCAACTCATCTACACATCCAGGGGTGTGTTAGTACCTTTTACTCAATGATTTTGGAAACTGAGCTACCAAAATATATGCGGCAATTTAGAAGGAAGTACCTGTTGAAAAGAGGTAAGAACCCAGAAGATGGGGCCAGAATTTAACAGGACTTGGAGAAGTGGATCCACAGGGCTTTGTCAGCATGCCATGCAGATGAAAGGAAAGACAAAGTGGACAAGAGCAAGTTAGATGTGAGTGGGTACATCAACTCTTAGAATAAGGGTATTTAAAAATATCAGTGTATTTCTTTGGATTTGTTTATTCTCGTGTGTGTTGTACAAAAGGCTTGACGACCTCAATATCTGTCTTAGCAGAAAAGCAGGCTCACCCTGGCTGTGTGCCAGCCAAGGCTGCCTCTCTGAGTCAGTCTTCATCTCTGGGGCTTCGCAGTGTTGTGCCGTAGTTTCAAAAACTATGTGTGGTAAAACCACAGGAATTCTTCTCCCCTAGGAGTCCAGCCCCCCAAGTGACTCAAAGTCTGCATGAGTTACGGTGTGATTTTGTATTCGGCTTGATGAATCAAAATCAGGATGACATACTGGCAAAACTTTTGAAAGTCCAGAGGTTAAATATTCAGCTCACCCACGTATTGGCTGTGAGATCTCGGGCAAGTTAGTTATCTGAGCCTGACTATCTTCATAGGATTGTCTTAGGGATGAAACCAGGTAGCACAGTGTCTCGTCCATAGCTCAACAAACAGTGTCCATCCCTATTAACAGCACCTACATTGAAGGTATGGAGGGGTATCAGTTGACGTTTAAATGGCATCTGCTATGGGGCAGGAAGTGCACTAGTTATTTTCATGCATTAGTTCCTCCAACCCTTATAAAGTCCCCAGGGCAGGGGGTAGATATTCTTCTACATCACTGGAGACTGGAGCTGAGATTGTGTCACAGCAATGTCTAGCAGAAAACGCACTGAGTGGGGCAGGGTGTCTGATTAGGTAGGTGCCGAGTCCTCTTTCAGCCAACAGGTCATGATTCTAGGATCCAATACGATAAAGTTAATATGGATGGAGTTACAGTTAGGCTTCTCAATTTTGACAAGAATTTGAAGGGGAAAAATACCTTTGAGAAGCTGCAGCTACAACAAATCAGCATTTGCAGGGTTTTTTTAGAGTAATACTTGGGAGAAACTGTCAGTAATTATTACTTCAGAACTTGTCTTAGCACTCCAAAATCTGAAACACATTTTGCCCTGGAAGCTATTGCCTATGTCAGAGAGAGTCCAAGCTACAGTGCTGTTCGGTGCTTGGAAGGAACTCTGTTCCTTCCACTCTGCCGCTTACCTGCAAAGTTGTGAGTTGCCACCTGGTGATAGCAGAGTTCCACGCCATCCAAGAGGACAGGGTGCGCCTAAATATGAAGGAAGCCACAAAAAATGCTGATTGGCTTTTGTTCAAGGAATAGGTTTCTCTATTTTTAAAAAATGGCTAAAAGCTAGGTTATTAATTACACAAGTATTATCTACCCAGACATACTCGAGTGAATTTGGGGGAAAATCTTACAATTGAAGAAGTCTCTTGCTAGTTCTTGCAGGAACCAGATAAATCATTTTTCTATTCTGCTTAATTACAGGACCTGGCCACAGGGCTGCTCTCCCGGCTTACTTACAGCCTCCCCCCACCACCGCTGCTTCCCTGCTATTCTTCCTGTGCCATTTCCCCCTCTTTACCCATCACCCCATACCCCCTTTTCTATGGCTTTTCTAAACCACAGGGACCTCTTTTCCACCTTCAGGGAATTCTCAAATCCCAAATACTATAGAATCTTTAATCAAAGCTTTCAGTTTTTATTCTTTGTTTAAAAAAACATTTTGACAATTATCTCTTGCTCTCTTTAGCTAGATTATTTGCAGATAAACAATTTGAAAGGTCATGTATTTATTTTATAAATTCTAATTGCAAGCCAGTATTCAATTCCAGTGCAAATAATAGTCCAAGGAAAGTTTCATGGTTCAGACCTGAATATGTTTTAGAACCATACAAAGAGGGCGTCTTTGATTAATTTCTTTATTACATAATCAATCACTCAAAAGATTGCCATTGTCTACTCTCGATCCCAAAGGCTCTAAGGCCTGGGGGCTGCCCTGACCACTAAAATACGTGTTTTCTTTGTTACAAACACATGTCTAAAACCTAGTGGCAATAATTATAGGAAAATTTTTAAATTATCAGCTGACATTTTGCTCTTAACAAAAGCACAATGTTCTAAATTCAATTTCTGATTTTATCTTACCACAACCATGCACCCCAATTATGAGTTAAATGAACAAACCCTGTTTTCAATATATAGAGTTCTCTTTCCACTGTGTCATCTCAAAAAGGGTTATTTGGTCATCTCAAAAAGACCACCTCTCATTCCAAGGTAAAACACCGTGTTTCCCAGAATGCCCTTCTGCATGGTTTATGGTTTGGTTTTGGTCACTAGAGGAAATACCAGGGCTAAGCCATCCTTCTCAGGAGGTCATGGTGGCCACTGGTGATGGCTTCTTGAACTTTTACTGACTCCATCTTTCCTCCAGGCTCTAGGTCCTCAGGCTGAAATCGTTGGTGAACTACTTCTCTGAGCGTCCCTCTGTGTTCAGAGCCTCTCCCCACCAGCTCCGCCCATATGTGTAAGCCAAGTCCTGTGCTAAGCCCGACTCCTGTAATGTTGGCAGTGGCTCTGTTTTCTGGACTGGACCCATTTCCATGATTAAAACTTGTACAAATGGTCATTACAGAAGATCAGGCAAAGAAAAAAGCTCACAATGTTCGGCAAAAATTTGGCTAGTGACCAGGGCAAACTAATTAATGCAGCAAATGGGAAAGATAAGTTTTCTATTTTTACAGATGACTGAATTCACACAAGCAAAAGTAATATTTGAATGCAAGTGAGGGTCCTGTGTTAGGTGTCTTTTCTGATAAAAATCCTAGATTTTTACTTTTGAAAACATTGCTTTTCACTGCTTGCTCTTCTGCCCTCTCCGAGAAGGCCAGCTGCACTGCCAGATTCCCAGGGGTTGTTTAGCATATTCCCCAGCATGCCTCTTGCCTCGCCTCAGCTATACCTTAGCTTGATTTCCTGTTTATTAATACCTGAAATAGAAACTCTACTGACATTTCATGCATTCCACTGACATTGGCTAGCAGACTTCTTGTAATTGTCTGACCTTCTCATCCTCTCTGCATGTTAAAATTACTTAAGGAATGGATGTGCTCGAAGTTCAGTGCCCTCCGATTGTTGGAGGAAAAGGTCACACAAATCCAATAAACACATCATTTTATTTTTCACTGGTGCTGCAGTCCATGATCCAGTACCATATGCCTTGGAAAGAAAGTGGAGAAAATCACTTAGCTTTCAGGGAGGGCCGGCAAGTCTCCCTAAATCCCGTACATTCACTCACGTCAACCTTTGTTTGAATTAAATTTCTATCTCAGAGTTCTGGAGTAGTGAACCTTGTTTCATGTATGTTTTAAATTTTAATATGTGATAACACTGGGAAGAAGTTAACTATTAAACACCAAACTCAGAAAAGTTATAGTTATGTTTTAAATCTTAATTGAAGTTTTTCCTTTAGAGGACTGGGTTAAATTAAAATTTAAATGAGAAGAGCTAATTTTATGCATCTGACTTTCCCCCACCATGCAGTACTCTGTTAGTCAGGATGGGATAGTCTTCTCCATAGTAACAAACAACCCCCAAACATCAGTGGCTTTTCACCGCAGAAGCTGATTTCTCACTCACAACACAGTGCACTGTGAACCAGGAGGGAGGCTCTGCCTCTCACTCTCTCTCAGGCCTCCTGGTCACTGGGCACGCCATTGCAGCCCATGTTTCCAGAATTACAGGAGCAGGAGGAGGTGAGGTGGGGACTCATATTCTTGCTCTCAAAGCCTCTGCTTGGAGGTGACACATGGAACTTCCATTCACATGTCAGTGCCTAAAGCAAGTCATATGGGCTTGATTAACTTCAAAGTAGGTGGAGAATTATAATTTTATCATGGGCCAGAGGGAGAACTGGGATATGTATTCAGGAGCCGTAACTTAAGTTCTTTTTCAGATTCCAGAAACATAAATATTTTATTTATTGCCATTATCAGATTTCATTACAATCTGGTGCACATACACCTCATCACTGGGGCAACACTCCCCCGGGGGCTGAGGACTGGTTCTTTGGAGGGCGGGGGTGACAACAAAGCTCAGATATGACAATGGCCTGTGGCTGAGCAAAGGGCCACATTATGTAAACATATAGTCTATGTAAAATTTTTGTTGGGGAGCGGAGTGATTGGAAAAAAGTCTAAAAAGGCTCCTTGCACGGTTAATGCAAACAAAGCTGAGAAGTACTGGTGTAGGGGAAAGCGTACTGAATGCGACAATCAGGAAGTGCACGTGTTCTGTTCCTGGCCTTGAAGTAGATTCATTAACTGATTACTCAACTTGAAAACTTAGTTCTTCTCATCCTTGCATTCATTTCCTAGGGCTTTGGTAGCAAACTACCACAAACTGGGCAAACATAAAACAGCAGGAATTCACTCACTCACAGCTCCAGCCGCTAGAGGCCCAAAATCCAGAGGTCAGCAGAGCCACGTGTTGAAGATCCTGAGGAGAAAACCTCCCATGTGTCTGTCCTAGCTTCTGCTGGTAGCTGGCAGTCCTCATCATTTCCTGGGTTGTGGGGACGTAACTGCAACCTCTGCCTCTGTCATTACACACTCCTCTTCTCTCAGTGTGTGTGTATTTCCAGCGCTCTCCCTCCCAATAAGGATACCATGCACTGGACTCTGCCCATCCTAATCCGTATAATCTCATCGGAACCTGATTACATCTGCAAAGACCCTATTTCCAAATAAGGTCACATTCGCAGGTCGTGGGGGGTTAGGGCTTCAACATATCTTTGGGGGGACACAATTAGATCCTCAATAGTCTTTGATTCCACGACTCTGTGTACGTGACATTTTTCTCACAATGCCGACTGCAGTCCAGGCTCTGTGTTTGAGGTAGAAAGGCTCCTTTACTGAAAGCATATTTATTTAGTCCCCTCTGTGTGTAGGCATTAGGGTTACAGGCATAGGGTAACACACAGAAAACAGGTGAACAGTTTAACAAACTGTGGTACATCCACACTACGGAATATTACTTTACAATACAAACAACAAATGATTGATGCACACACGTTGGATGAATTTACAGGGAATTACACTGAATGAAAAAAGTTATAAATTCTAACTCTAGGGGTTACATACTGAAATTCCTCTGATCAAACACTTTTGAAACGACCAATTTTAGAACAGAGGAAAGTTAATATTTGCAAGGGTTTAGGCAGGGGAGTCGAAGGAAAGGTAGTGTTGTTATAAAAGGGCAACATGAGGGATAATGGTAATGATGGAGCTACCCACCATCTTGAGAGTGGTTGTGAATATCTGAATCTAAGCATGTGATAAAATTGTATAGAGCTAAACACATATACACGCACCATGCATACAAGTAAAACTGGGGCAACTGAATAAAAGTGGTGGACTGAATCACCACCAATATCCCACTTTTAATATTATACATGTTACACTATTACATTGTTATTTGGGAGAAATTGGGTAAAGAGTGCATGAGTTCTCTGTGTTGTTTCTTACAACTGCATGTGAATCTATAATTACTGCAATAAAATTTTTAATTGAAATTTTATCTGGAAAAGAAACTACATAGTAAGAGGCTTCCAAAAATAAAACACAAACAAAACGCTACTGGACGTACTTCTGGCCAAGATGGAGGCATAGGTAAACACATTGTGCCTCCTCACACAACCAAAAGAAGGACAACAACAAATGTAAAAACAAAAAACAACCAGAAGTGACAGAAAATCAAACTGTATGGAAGTCTGACAACCAAGCAGTTAAAAAAGAAACACTCACCCAGACCAGTAGGAGGGGTAGAGATGGGCAGCCGGGTGGAGAGGACTCACGACAAGGCGAGGCTGGCAGACCAGGCAAGGTGG
>VMDR010021064.1:0-17106 GCA_007922815.1 Macrotus californicus | reverse complement strand
ACAGGAACCACTATGGAGGACACATGGACATAACCAAGGGGGAGGGTGGAAACGGGGGAGGGGGGTGGGATTGGCTGGGGTGGGGGGAGAGTGATGGGGAGAAAATTCAAACTGTAATTGAACAACAATAAAGTAATTTAAAAAAAAAATAAAAAAAATAAAGGGCAGCATCCAGACCTGACACATGCCTGGAAATCATCTTCCTCCTGACCTAAGAGGCACCCAGCCCATGTAGTGCAGGAGTCCGCAGCCATGCTGATCACAGAGAGGAATGACAGAGAACCCACAGCAGCTCCTGCAGAGGGTGCAAAGTTAGGAGGTAGGACTTACGGAGAGGTCCCCTTTGCTCCTAATGGGGCATACTGCATGGGGATTTCTGTATTCCGAGATCAGTGAGACTGGTTGAGGTTGTGACGTGGCAAGCAAAAGGCCCAGTATGGGAGGAGCGCACGTTTCTCTCTGAAATGGAAAGCTCTTCTCTCACCCTTTGTTTTTTATTGATGGGCACTCAGATGTAAAAAGAAAATACACATTTGTTCCTTCTAAATTGGGCACATTTTCCTTAGTAGACCTTCCAAAGGAATGGGGAGTTAAACCTGTCACCGTGAAAGTGTTTTCGTGCCTCGGCTAAGTTGTGAGGGGAATCAGGGTGGGGCTGTCATGAGTGAACAGGGAGATGGCTGGAACTTGTGTTAAAAACACAAGTCCTTTTGTTTGGAAAACCAAGATAACTGAAGCCTGTAAGACTAACGATCTCATAGAAGGACTAAGTCTGAACATCACTCAGAAAATAGGTTCCTAACAGAAGGCTTACAATTTTCACTGCAACTGTGCTACATGAATGTGTTTTATACCTGTTACCCTAGTGCTTTACTTAATGCTCTTCTAAAAAAACTCACTTACTCACTAAGGGCCCTGGAATCCACTTACACCTCACTCCCTTGACAGCAAAATCACCTGTTATCATTCTTGGTTGCCTTGACCCTGTCTGATGTTCAGGACGCCCACTGCAGCGCTGACAACGGGGCAAGAGAGCTGCATCCTCACGGTTTCTTATTGTGCCATTATCTTTGCATGATTTCTTCCAGGAGGGAATTGTACATTTTACCAGACAGATGTAAGAAGAACTATTTTTCTCCCAATAAAATTCCAGAAAAGTCTGTGATGTGCAGACTTTTCTGGAAATTTATTAAAATACAATCTGACAAACTGCCTTTGGGTCTGTGTTGTTCTCTTTGTGTGGGGCAAGAAAGTGGGACCTACTAAGCTTAGCAAGCTTAGCTGACTGTTATTTAAACTTCAGGCAGTCAACAAAGACATGCTTTCTAGCACACAGACGGCTGGAATGACCAAATTTAGCACTGAAAGCTACGGTAGTCTCCCGTTATCTGCGGGATACATTCCAAGAGCCTGAGTGGATGCTTGATCTCATGGATAGTACTGAACCCTCTGTAGATAGCAGCTCCTCAAATACTATCATTAGCTCGATGTTGTTTTGTTATGATGTTGATGTGATGACATAAACACTTAACTCTTGTTTGTATCAATTACATTGTAGTAAAGCAGGTTTTGCTATATGTCCTTTTGGCTTAAAGTTGTAGGACCTAATGATGATGTTAAGTGAGGACTTACAGTTCTATGTTTTTCCTTCTTCATACATACTTATGATCAAATTTAATTTACAAATTAGGCACAGTAGGAGATTAACAACAATAACTGCTAATAATATAAAACCAGTATAACAATATACTGTAATAAAAGTTATGTAAATGGCCTTGGGGCCAGTCGTTATTAAATAAAGCAGTAGTCACTTACACGCCAGCACCGGGACACCACAACAGCCGTCTGTCAGCTGAGACAGCTAGGGAGTGACCAAGTGGGCAGGCAGCTTACACAGCATTCACGGGCTGGCCAAAGGGGTGATTCATGTCCCCAGTGGGATGGGGCTGGTATGAGATTTTCGTCATGCCATCCAGGTGCTCAATTTCAAATTTATGAATTATTTCTGGAAATTTCCATTTAATGTTTTTGGACTGCAGTTGACCTTGGGTAACTGAAACTGGAAAGTGAAACAGTGAATAAGGGTGAGACTGCTGTACATTAAGAATTACTTGGTTCTGCCTGTGTTCATTAAATTCAATGCAATAGTAACCCCAAAGATTTGGTATCTGAAGCAGTCCATCTGTTTCCTCTATTAAAAGGTTTTGGTCTGGCTCGTAAAAGCCAATCCATTCATTTTTTTCTTTCAGTGAAAAATAAAAGAGAAATTTTGAGAAAAGTTACAAATCAGGGCGTATATGTCTATATCTATCTATATCTATCTATCTATCTATCTATCTATCTATCTATCTATCTATCTATCTCCTTGTAATACACTTCCCCTGGGAAAAAATGGTAGTAAATACAAAGGATTTGTGAAATATGCCTCCATTAAAGTAAAGCACAATTCTTTCACGGGGCTACATGCATAGCCAGAACTGCTCGCTACTCCATGGGACTGTGGTGCATGTGGTGGAACAAGGGTGTAAATGGGTGACTTAGAGTGCTCTTTAGTAAAAAGAAATGTGTCCCTTGGGAAAATTTTGGATAAAAGGACTGAATGGACTTTCATTTCTGAGGCCTTTGCCTCGAAGAACAATGAAGCCAGGTATTCAGAGCAAAACCATCTGCTAAAGATCATGGAGATGGGTGAGCTGCTGCAAGCCCTGCCCCCTCAACCCCCCCACCTGTCTGGGGGAGGCTCTACCAGAGGCACAGGCATCAGCCCAGTTCCTCTTCTTCCTTACCTGGAAGACGCAGATACCTAACAGAAACAAACACTTGTTTTCCAAAAATCAATGAAGCCGATCGCATGGCGAAGTCTCTGGGATGGTAGAAACCACCACAGACCCCCACACTGTGCCACCACCACAGCGACAGTTTCGATTTCTGTAAAGCAATTATCAGCTTATGTGTAAATGAACACAGTATTCGAGATCCAAGATCCTCGGGAAATCTGATGTTGCAATCAAAACATAATTGAGCTATTTTGGAATAGAAAGCCTATTTGCTCTTCAAAATGCATAAATATCTAAAAATTAAATGATGACCCATTTAGGACAGTATTGCTTCAATTGTAATTTTAAAAGGGTTTAATTTAGGAGAATCTCCCTGCTCAATGCATTTTCTATAGCCCAATACTGACACTTCTGACCCTGGCATGTGTGTGTCTCGGCTGGTGGGTGGACGTGACCAGCAGTAACAAATTAATTTCCTCGAGTGATCTGATCCACAAGTCCATTTGCACACCAATCATTATTTTCAGCCTAAATAATGTCTTGTACATGTAGATATTATTTCTTCAAATGTGTAAATATGCTCTTGTGATAAGAAAAATGTGAAATTATTTTAATGTGTTGCAGAATTCACTTAGATTTTTGTGATTACTATTTTTCAATACATGGATTCTGAAAACACAGCAATAACCTGTAGAGCCAACCACAACATTTGAAATGTTAGGAAGTTATCTCTCCTGAATTAAATGCATTGTGGAAATGGATGTCAAGAGTTACTGGTA
The DNA here is from genome assembly GCA_007922815.1 of Macrotus californicus. NCBI lineage: Eukaryota > Metazoa > Chordata > Mammalia > Chiroptera > Phyllostomidae > Macrotus > Macrotus californicus. Next base: position 13,550 of record VMDR010021064.1, on the reverse strand, counting down.
AAATAGTTATAATAGGGACTTACTGGAGATACAGAATATAATGGGAGATATGATAGATATAATGGGATTTTCAATTATAAATGAGTCCCATTATAAGAATCATCAAACCATTTGGTTGTATTAACTTTGAATGGTTAGCCCTAGCCCCAAAACAAAACACTCAGAAGACAATCACCCTCCATTACCTCTGAGGATAGGAGTGGAATAGTGTGAGCAGTCAGTGAGAAGGAACTTATTTCTACTCTATATATCTCTAATTTGCTTGAATTGTTTACAACAAACATAAATTAAAGTATTACCTTTATATTTAAAAAGATTAAAATAAAAACGAGCCCACTGAGGTGCTGGCTCCCAGGTGGCTCTCTCACACCCATTCTCTTCCATTAGGCTTGCATCTGGAGACGGAGAATCACTTCTCATTCCTTGCAACTTTGAAGGCTGCTGTCAACTTGACAGTCACGTTCCCCATGTGCTAAACCCTCTGTGGGCACTGGTCCTCACACTTCACATGAAGTCTGAGCTCACAGGGAGGAGACTGCAGTGCAAGCTGCCATATCAACATGTCCAGTTATTTGGTGGCTACAGGACAACAGTAAATTCCCACCCAACTGTGTCTTGCAGTTCAACTGCTTGTGGGTGCAGAGCGAAAAATGATTCTTGCCTCTTGCCATCAACTGTGCTGGGACACCCTGGGGGGCATTTATGAAATCCCACTCTGTCCCATACCAGGAGAAGATTATAGCTGGCTGATTCATGGCATCTTCTCCCCACAATGACTCCATGATTGCTGGTATTTGGTGTTAGGGATGCCCAGGGATCATGTGATATTTAATGTGTTTAGACTCAAAAAGCTGTAGCAAATCCTGTGCAACACTCACTAATGTGTTAACTTAGTCAGAAATACTTTAAATTCTGTCCCCAAATCATGCTGCCATGCCGAATCACCCCAGGTTAAGTATTGTCATGTTGTATTACAGCATGACATCCAGGTAGCTCACTGTAGCCTATAAAAACATCGCTGCCCTTTAGGGAGATTCCATGGAAAGCAGATGCACCGTTATATTTGTTCCTGAGACATTTAGTCCAACTTTAGTAATGCATATGTGAAGTGGAGAAAAGATCACAAATATAAGACTCCAGATTTTACTTTATGTGTAAACCAGACCTTTAAATTTTAAGTATGTAGTCTGAGGAAAAATAATTATTTAAATCTAAGGTTCACATTTTTCTCTTCTGTCACCATGTTTATAATGATTTCCCTTATTCAAAGGGAAGACAAACAAGATGGGGTGATTTTCCTAATTGGTGGGTTTTTTGATTTAGGACCAATATACATCAACTGGCTTTATCTTTGCTAGTACCCTTCAGGGTCTAACATAACTTCAGGCCTCAATCTTTGCAGTAGAGTGTTAAAAACTATATATTTATATATACTATATACTACATATATATGAAAACTATATACAGAATGGGGCAAAACTAAGTTTACAGTTGTGAGGATGCAAAACACAGTTTAGTCTTACATGTTTAATTATTGTATTATTTTCCACACAAACCACTGTAAACCCAATTTTGTCCCATCATATATATATATATATATATATATATGTGTGTGTGTGTGTGTGTGTGTGTGTGTATAGTTTTATTCAATTCCTTCTCTTCCCCCATATACATACTGTTAGTTTATTCTGAGTATGTCACACGATCTAGCCACAGTACGCACTGTCAAATAGCCCGTGCATTAACTCATCATTTGCCTTCCACTCTGATGAATTTCTGTCACATAAAAACAACCTCAATGAATACATTCAGTAAGTGACTTTTGAAAGGGTTTTTTATGTATGGTTTCTAAACTCGGGTGCAGAGAATCCTGCTCGCACTTTGTCTAGACCCCACCCCGTAAAGCTCAGTGAGCCCAGGGTCCCCGGGTTAGCACATAACTGCAGTGTGTCCAGGCTTTCCCTGGTCTATGAGGGCTCACCGAGGACAGGTCACACTCACACAACTTTCTATCCCCAGGCACAGACAAAGACAAGGATCAATGGATGCTTTTGATTCCCCAACCAAACCTCTCTTTTATGATGGTGAAAGATAAGTTTAAATATACTGTGATGCCATGTTTCCGGAGGGCTTTTTAATACTAAATAATAAGTCCAAAGTCTCCAAGTTCTATTAGGTTAGGTTGGGAGGCTGAGTTACAGATAATACTTCTAGTGTTTTCACTACTTTCATTTTAGTTTGGACTTATAATTTGTGCGTCTTTATCTTTGTCCTGATTTTGCCCTTTTGGGGAAGAGAGTTTGGGGAGATGGTTGTGAATATGATGGCGTGATAATGGGTTGTGGGAGAATGGTATGGGGGCCGTTATCCCTTTGTAAACATTTGATTTCATGGCAAAAAAAGAAGACTACAGAGGTTGTTTGATCATGAGAATAAATAATCTCAAGGTTCCACATTTTAGAAGGCATTACACAAGGGTGCTCAGTGCTGCCTATCCTGGAAGATGCTTGTATGTCCCACGTTTTTCCTCCTGGTATGCCTGTCTCAATGATCTCATGTCTCTGAAAAAATAATGTAAAAGATTTGAGTGGAAATGGAGCTAATAATAAAATGCTATTATTCCCTGAGCATGAACTTTTTATATTAATTCAACAAATGTCTAAGGAGAATAGATTAGGGTCAGGCATTATTCTAGGCACTTGGAAATATATCAGAGCACAAAACAGAAAAAAGTCCCTGTTCTGGCAAAATTTATATTCCAGGGGGAGAAACTGCATGTATATGTACCTAGTGTATGTATGCAACTCATTAATAGAACTTTTATTAAGTCAGACAGCAATTCTGTTAAGTCTAAGAACTTTTGTCTGGGGGTCTTGTACACATTCCAGATTTCATAAAGTAATTAGGTTGCCCTTTAACATTTGCTTTAAACTCTCCCCCTCATTTTAAAATAAGATTACAATCTCTTCACAGCTTGACAATAGCAGGCACCAGCCACAAGGAATAAGACCGCAAAGAGCCATTGAGAGTGTTCTAGAAAGCGTGACTTCTCAAAACCTAAGTGGTGGTGGTTCAAAATGTTGGCATAGAAGGATCCTGAACTCCCTCCTCCCCTGGACACATTGAATCTACAGCTACATATGAAACAGTTCCCTCCGAAAAAGGCTAAAAGCTAGCTGAACAGCTCCTTTACATCAAACAATAAAAGGGCCACATTGAGACGGATAGGAGAGGCCAAAACATGTTATTGAAAAAAAACCCTACCTCCTGCAGTGGCAACCCACAACTGGGAGAATTCTCACAACTCCAGAACTTCTCCCTGAGGAATGAGGGGTTTGTGCCACATTGGGACTCCATGGCGCCTGCACTGGAGACATGAGTCTGAAAGCATCTGTCTTAGAAAACCACCTGGGCTTACGTCTAGGAGACCCAAAAGGGTCGAACACTGAGACTGCCCTTAAAGGGCTTGCAAACACACCCACTCTCCCTGGGGCCCAGCCCACAAGCAGCAGTTAGAAAGGCACTTAGACCATATATGAACAGGATTCATTTGCTAATCTTGAAGCATCTGCCAGAGTGGCAGGGACCTGTTGGGACTCTCCAGGGACGGAAGCATTGCTAGGCACCACTTTTGAGCTCTTCCTCTACATCGGCGTTGGTGGGTGCACACAGTCCCTGTGCTCTCCTGCTGCCTAGCCAAAGCCAGTGGGCATGCCGGGGCCCTGCACACTCCCACTGCTTTGCTAAGCTCTCTTGCTCCCTCACTAAAGCTGGTGGGACCATGCATCTGTCTTAGAATGTTTCTTGATCACTTGGCTTTGGTGGCAAGGGGGGCCTGCATATCTCGGTGCCACAAAAGTATAGCAATCAGAAAGACAGTTCTTAGGAGGCTACCAACCCCAGGACACCGCAAGCTAGTCAATTGAAACACACCACTGTCATTCTGTGAAAAAGGCTTATTTACTTGTCCTATGTTTGCTACACACCTAGAGGCTACAGAGGTGCCCTCAGGTCAAGCAGGCCAGAGGATGCCATCTTTGCATTCCCCTCAGCCTTGCTGTAGTTTGCAGGCACCTCCCAGGGGAGCCCCAGTTTTTGCAACTGTTGCCCAGGGGATATCTCCGGATCACCTGGAGGCCAGCAGGGATTTTGATTGTGGATGCCCAGAACTATATATACTTTCATACTTTGAAAGCTGCTGCCTGAAGATCTGGCTTCTCATCAGCCTGAAACTGGATGCTGACTGAAATACCTCTGGGTGGAAAACTGACAGGTCTTGGCACACCCTCAACACCTGACGCCCATTAAGAATAAATATGGCTGCTTAGACAATCATAAAGGTTTGAGACAACGAGAAGCAAGGGCAATGCTGAACAATAAGGTTTATTACCTAGCCAAGGCTACTCCTTCAAGACTGGGAGAGGTAGCTGTTTTACCTAATACATAGAAACAAAGAAACACAGAGTAAAATAAAATAAAGAAACAAATGCATATGCTTCAAACAAAAGAACAAGACAAAAACCTCAGGAAGAAAACCTTAATGAAATGAAAATAAGAAATATACTTGATAAACAGTTCAAAGTAATGGTCATAGAGAGGCTCTCCAAACACTGGAAAAGAATGGATGAGAACTTCACTGAGATAGAAAATGTAAGAAAGTACCAAACAAAAGGTACAGATCTGACAATACAATAACTGAACTAAAGAAACACACTAGCAGACTGGACGAAGTTGGAGAAAGGATTATTAATTTGGAAGACAGGGCAGTGGAACCTGCCCTAAAAGAACAGAAGCAAGATCAGGAACAAGACAAGGATGCCCACTGTTGCCACTTTTGTTCAACATAGTATCGGAAGCCTTACCCAGGGCAATTAGGCAATAACAAAAAGGCATCCAAATTGGAAAGGAAGAAGTAAAAATGTAACTCTTTGTGAACAACACAAGTTTATATATAGAAATCCTGAAGACGTTGCCAAAAAAGCGTTAATAATAATAAACAAATCAGTAAATTTGTAGGGTCCAAAATCAATATACAAAAATCCACTGTGTTTCTATATACTAACAGTGAACTCTTAGAAAGAGAAGTTAAGGAAACAATCCATTTACATTGCATCAAGAAGAATAAAATACTTAGCAATGCCCGTCACCAACGAAGTGAGGTGAAAGCCTGCACATGGCGGGTGACAGGACGCTGAGAAAAGAGATGGAAGCAAATGCAAATCAGTGGGAGGATATCCCATGCTCATTGTCTAGAAGAATTAATATTGTTAAAATGTCCATATTACGCAAAGCAGTCTACAGATTCAATGTGATCTCTATCAAAATTCCAATGTCATTTCTACAGAAATAGAACAATCTTAAAATTTATGTGTAACCACAAAAGACCCTGACTAGGCACAGCAGTGTCGGAGCCTCCTTGATTTAATACTATATTACAAAGTCACAGTAATTAGAACACTACGGTATTGGCACAGAGAACAGACACATAGATCAGTGGAAGAGAACAGACAGTCCAGAAACAAGCCCATGCATATATGGTCAATTAACTTTTGACAAAGGGGGCAAGAATATACAACAGGGAAAGGACATTCTCTTCGATAAATGTGGTGGGAAAACTGCGCAGCCACATGCAAAAGAATAAAACTAGACTACTACCTTACATCATACACAAAATGGACGCAAAGTGGATTAAAGACCTGAATGAAGACCTAAAACAATAAAACTGTTACAAGACAACATTGGTAGTAAGCTCCTTGACATCGATCTTGGTGATAATTTTTTGGCTCTGACTCCAAAAGCAAAGGCAACAGAAGCGAAAATAAACAAGTGTGACTACATTGAACTAAAATGCCTCTGCACAGCAAAGAAAACCATCAACAAAATAAAAAGGCAACCTATGAATGAGGGAAATATTTGAAAATCATATATCTGATAAGGGAATAATACTCAAAATATATAAAGAAGTCATACAACTCAATAGCATAAATACAAACAATCTAAAATGAATATAGGATCTGAATAGACCTTCTTCTAACAGGCACATGAAAAGATGCTCAACATCACTAATCAGCAGGGAAATGCAAATCAAAGCCACATTAAGATATTGCCCCATACCCATTAGAATGTCTATCGTCAAAAGACTAGAAATAACAAGCGTTGGTGAGAATGTGGATAAAAAGAACCCTGTGCACTGCTGGTGGGAATGCAAATTGGTGCAGACACTATGAAAAATAGTATGGAGGTTTCTCAACAAATTTAAAGTAGAACTACTATATAATCCAGCAATCCACTTCTGGGATGTATTCAAAGAATACAAAAATGCTAATTCTAAGACATATACAGGGTGGGGCAAAAGTAGGTTTACAGTTGTTCATAGGAAAAATACAATAATTAATGGACAATAACACGAGAATACACTGTGTTTCACATACCCACAACTGTAAAGCTACTTTTGCCCACCCTGTGTATGCCTCTATGTTCACCGCAGGACTATTTATAACAGTCAAGGTTAACAGTCAAGGGAAACAAGCTGATTCCATCTGTGGATGGATGGATAAAGCAGATGTGGTATATCCTACTCAGCCACAATAGAGAATGAAATCTTGCTCTTTGTGATAACATGCATGAACCTTGAGGGGATTATGCTAAGTGAAATAAGTCAGACAGAGAAACACAAATACCATATGATTTGACTTACAAGTGGAATCTAAAAAGCAGAACAAATGAAAAAACAAAGTTCATCGATACAGAGAACAGAGTGGTGGTTGCCTAATGGGAGGTGGTTTGGGCATGGGATAAACGGGTGCAGGGGTCAAGACTTACACACTGCCAGTTATAAAACAAATGTCATGGGAAGGAATGTGCACCATGCAACTATAGATGATAATACCAGAGTGTGTTTGCTAGTTATCGAAAAATCTTAAAAGTTCTCATCACGAGGAAGAAAGGTTTGTGTCACTTTGTATGGTAATGTGTGGCAACTAGAGTGACTGGGGTGACCGTTCTGTGGTGTGTACAAATATCGGATCGCTGTGGTGTATGTCTGAAACTAATAAAATGTCATATGTCAATTATTCCTCAATTAGAAGAACACTTCAAATCAGGTTTAATGATTCGGTTTGAAAAAATTGTTTGAACTTCCTCTTTACATTTGCTGTACTATCATTTTTTTTCAAAAGTTAGTAAATTAAGAAATCTTCCCAATATATTCTGTTAATTTTTCTTGACTTCTGAAAAAGATGGTCTGTTTTTGACAGTTGATTTTGATACATTTTATGAGCAGCTGGACAAAAGGTTGACGATAGGCTTATTTTAATCTGATAACATAGGTTCTATTCACAGAAAAACCATCAGAGAAACAAGAGGCTGCATCAAGCACCGTATTATGAAATGGTATCTATGGCAACATAAATGAAATTGTTTTCGTTGAAAGCATAAGGTTGGAAAGCACCTAGAAATATTACTTCACACAGGAATGCTTCTGAAAAAATAGACTCATTTGGCATTACAAAATTTACTGAAGCCCTACTATGGGTCAGATATGTGCTATGTGCTAGGAATGACTAAATCATCAGCCATCGTTTTTAGAAGCCAACAGCTAGTAAGGCCTCAGAAGTACAGACAATCTATGATTCATTGTGATAATAATGGCATTTTAAGGTGATGTGGAAAAAGTGCCAAAATTGTCCTTCATTTCATGGCCTCTCAAATATGTTCCTGCAATCTCCCTCATCAACCTAGCACGATAGATAAAATCCTTTATTTTGATTAATTGCTGCTTAGGGCCTTGTGCAATCCATTATGTTCACTTATGTTTAACCTTGCTCTCAGAGACAAAGGTACAATATCTGATTACTATTTTCTTATAAAACCCTTCATACGTTTTAAAATCTGAAAGTTATTATACTAAAACAAGAATATTTTAATTGTTGAATTTACTTGTACACCATCTCTTTCCAATAAAATATTCAAGACATAAAGAAGAAGATATAATTATAAGGCAAACAAAAAAGAAATGGAAAAATAGACCTAAGTTATAAATAATCAGATAAGTTAAGCTATAACAGTTATTTTTACTAGTAGCTGGATGCCTTATTCATATTTGCATTTGAGCTTCCTAGTAGCCTGTGCAAAAATGAGAAACATGACAAGTTTTACATTTTAAACATGAAAGGAATGAGCGTGCCAGTTTCTCAGGGGAGAGCAAGATATATTTTACATTAAACTACAAAACTTCTATATGGTGGAGGAAGATTAAATTATATAATGGCTATCTAAATAATATGCTATTGAAGCATAATTCATACAACCAATTATTAAATCAAGTCCATGCTGTAGTGAAATCTTTGGTTTCGCATCAGAGCAAAATAAACCCGTCACATTTGAAAATAAAAAAATAAACCAAGTCCAATGAAAGCCAAAGGCAAATATTAAAACACACTTTAGTGAAGGCAGTTCCAGAAGGAAGCAGATTATTATGACATGAACATGAGGCCCATGGGGCACAGGTATCCGTGGACAGGTGAACTGCCTTCCATTTTCCTTCACACCGCTCTGGTGTTAGAAATATCTGCACCGCTGACAAGGCAAGGTTAAGTCTCAGGAAGAATCCTTGCAGAGCGGGTTTTCTATAGTGCTAATTAGTGGTGGATGGATGGTCCATAAACTTTGAAATTTAAATCAACCAGTGGTAGAACTGTGAGTTTACCATGAAAGATGAGAAAACCATGCCAGTACAGGACGTGGGGGCAGTCTGTCTTCGCACAGAAAGGAGCTAAAGGAATCAGGATTTCCTCAGACACAGCCCTGGACTGACTCTAAAATATGAATATATATCCCCAAAAGTACCACAGAGCCAAGAAAAAATAATTTTATGGAGGAGTTATTTTTAAGACAGACAAGCAGTAACCAAGTATTTTAATTAAATCATGCAATTAAAAGGACAATTCTGCCAAAGAAGCATTGATGACTTTACCCAGGACAAAAAGAAAGCAACCCAAATGTAAAATAGAGTTGTTCAGAGTTTATTTTTTTCCTAATTAAAATTTTCTATAGGGAACAACGGTGTCATGGTTCCAGAATATTCTTCCCCGTTGGTTTCTATTCTGAGGCAATGTAGTATCCGATTGTTTCCACCTTTCCTTATAATTTGGATGTCTTTTAATGATTGTTTAATTCTCTTAACCATATATCTGCTACAGAGGTTCTTGGAAAAATGCAAATTACAGTTTGCCAAAAAAGCAAAGGCAAGTTGAGGCTGACAGTGGACACCTGTCTGGGCTGCCATGGTATTCACTGAGGCTGCCCAGAAGCCCGGTCCCCTCTCCTCCTTCACTCAATTTTTCTTATTCAGAACCCACTCTGCAGTCAGAAAGCAAGTGAGTACTTGAGGCTCTGAAATTTATTTTACATCAATCTGTTCATAATTTCAAAGGTGGAAAAGCAAAGCCATTTCTTTTTTATCTTGATGTGGGTAATTGGAGCTCTGTGTGACTGTTTACTCCATCTTCTGTGGAAGCAGTGAGATGAAAGAAAAGTGAGAAACAGCTTAGTCTTTGATCATTCTGACTTTGTGGAGTTGGGTGGCCAGGATGAAAGTCAACAGTTTATCACATTAGTGTGTTCCAACTTAAACTTTTTAAAAGAGAGAAAATAAAAAGAATTTGCTCATCAGATAGCATGTTAGAAAAACAGTGACGATGAAGTTGACCTTTCTGTTACCCCAAAAGGGCTTTATTAAGTGCCTTATGATAAATTTCAAGATTGAGGGAAATAACTGATACACAGCAAAACTTCCTGTTTTTTTGATCTATTGGCTCACCTAGAGAAGGGTCAAAATCTTTTTTTTTAATTAATTAATTTATTTTTAGAGAGAGGGGAAGGGAGGGAGAGAGGAAGAGAAACATCAATGTGTGGTGGCCCCTCATCCACCCCCTACTGGGGACCTGGCCTGTAACCCAGGCATGTGTCCTGATTGATAATCGAACTAGCAACCCTTTGGTCCACAGGCCAGAACTCAGTCCACTGAGCCACACCAGCCAGGGCGAGAAGGGTCAAAATCTTAAACTATTAACTAAATTGGGTACCTGCTAAATGAGGGAATTATCAACACAGGGTTTGTTTATTAAGTGCTCTGCTTAGTGTTATGCAAAGTACCAGGAAGGAGCAGGCAACTCCTACTGTGTTTTTTTACACAGTGGTGAATCAACAGAAAGAATTGTGTTTTTACTTATGAACAAAAGCAACATATTCTAGAGCGTGTGTTTCTTCACCTAAAACATCAAATTCAAACAGACTTATTTGAAAAAGACATACATTATTAGGCTCACTGTAAGGTGTTACTTTATTCAGTGATAATAAAGCTAAAAATTGAGTCAGACTAGTGTTAAACACAGAGGAACAAATTTATGTTTCAGGAGACATTAAAAATATTTCTAAGTAGTTAGAGACAGAACTCTAGAATATAAGGAGAACTCAGAGGACAAGGCTTTAAGCAGCAAAAAGTGTATAATATACGAACTAAGGCTCTTTCTTCCTACTAAAATATCTGGTGGTGGAGAATCTTCAAAATTCCCCCCTTTTAGAAAAGCTCATTTGAAAAATGGGCTGGTTTGGAAGTAAAAAATGAATATGCTTTGTATTTGTAAGTCTGTTTGCTTCAATAAACCACAAACTCCTTGAAGCTAGGGGCTATCCCTTATTTATTTCTGAGTCTGTAGTCCTCAGTCTAGTGAGTGATATGCTCATCCTAGCTGTCCAATAAGTGATACTGTGATTGCTTCTAGAGGGCAATAGAAAGGTGACACGTTTTAACTCGAGAGAGCTTAAGTTTCAGTGTCAGAAATGTGTGTAGTACTCTGTTATCTTTACCTTAAGCTAATGCTATGTCATGATATGTGGGAGTTCAATATTACGATAACCAGAAGCCCATCAAAGAAATTAGAGCTACTGACCATCCCAAGGCCTGCAAGGGCTGCACGCATACTTTTGAAAATCAGGACGACAACTGTTGGGGGGTGGATGTGTTGGCTGGTGGTCACTGAGGCAGCTGCAGGGTCCTGTTGGGGGCCACTTGGGGACCAGTTTTTAAGACATCTTAGCTTAAACCTCTTGTCACCTGCCTCTTTCTCTGCTGCGAGTGTGATTGCTGTGCCACACGGCTCAGGGCCTAGAGTGATTATTGCAATGAAAGAAATGAATAATTTCAAGACACCCAGCAAATTACCTGAAAAAAGGAATTCAGCACTACGTTCAACTCCATGTATAAATATTCTCACCTCTCCATTTCCACAGAAGCTTGGCTTTGGACAGGGGTAAATATCTACATCTACCTTCTGAAAAGATCTCCAAGAGGCTTGTCTAATTCTCCATGGGCTGTGAAAAAGGTTAATTCTAGGTGTGATGGTCATTATCAAAGTATGTATCAAAAGAAGCTAACTGATGAAGGTAAGATTTTAACCAAACAGTATATAGGTTTCTCACTCACTCTCACTGAAGCCAGTGCCGGTAGTCTCTGTCTTGCTATGGAAAACTGGGGTGAAAAGTCTGTAAATGACTTCATGGAACAATGAAATAAAGACAGGCCAGGTCCTTTTCCAGAAGCTATAATTTTTTTTAAAAGTTGCTTTGAACATGGCAAGAGGGTTAAGGTATCTGCAACAGGGTAGGAAATTGCTTCATTGAGACATAAAGTCTTCAACTGTTGTAATTAAAGATGCTTTTGAAATAATTAAAATCTGTGGTGTAGGAGTCTCTCCACCATTGGATGAAAATATGCCTGTAACTGACCCTGAGGCACTGAGCTTTGGAACGCAAGGAAGCTTGGGAGAGTGGTGTTGCTGGTAAGGCAGACACGGTTGCCTTTGGCCTTACTCTGTGGGAAGTAATGACTTTGTCTATTCCACATATCACTCTTTCAGATGGTGATGATGAAGATAAAATTTTTGATGAAAGTGACTTTGATGATGCAGCATATTATGCAGCTTTGGGAACTAGGCCATCTATTAATATGGAAAAACTGAATGAAATGTACCAGAAAGTAATCAGACTCTTCTCTGTATGCACTAATGAAGATCTTAAAGATTGTCCTTGTGCTGTGCACATTGTTGAAGCTTTGAAATAGATGTCCAGTGATCTCTTCATCTTCATAACTACCTGAGCTTCAAGTATGGCTCATGTATATAACTGTTCTGTTCACTGTGACACATTTATGTAGTTACTATGATAATCCATTATTAGACTCTTAGAAAGTGGCCTATTTTAGGACCATAGCACCTTGTTAACATTTAGACAACTATTTCTGTTATGAAGGTATTTCATGTATACTTATGATGATCAGTAGTAGGTTTCCTATAAAGTTTAAGAATCTATTGTAAATTGAAGGAATAATTATTTGGCCCTGGCCAGGTGGCTCACTTGGTTGGAGTGTCATCTCATATACCAAAAGGTTGTGGGTTCAATTCCTGGTCAGGGCACATACCTAGGTTGCGAGTTCAATCCCTGGTTGGAGCACGTACGGGAGGCAGTCAATCAATGTTTCTCTGTCACAGCGATGCTTCTCTCTCTCTCTTTTGCTCTCTCTAAAATCAATAAACATATCCTCAGGTGAGGATTTAAGAAAAATTTTTTTAAAGAAGTATTTGAACTTGTTCACAGAGATTTAAAGCACTAGCAATAAAATACTGTAAACTCTTATGTTCAACATTAATTTGGGTTGAGTGACCATTACTTTTATTATGATCTTTTCAAATCTATTTCAATGGGTCTATTGAAATGAGTACTTTGTATGGTATGAAATATTGGGTTGGCCTAAAATTCATTTGTTTTTTTCCCATAAGATGGCTCTAGCTGTCTTTAACTTCATTCAAAACAATTTTGTTAGATTGTATTGTGACAACTGTCATATCAGCGTGCACTTAAAAAAAAACACTTATCAAAATTGGTAAATTTTCCCTTGCTGATTTGGCTCTGTGGATTGAGTGCCAGCCTATGAACCAAAGGGTTATCAGTTCAATTCCCAGTCAGGGCACATGCCTGGGTTGTGAGCCAGGTCCCCAGTTGGGGTTGTACAAGAGGCAACCACACACTGATGTTTCTCTCTTTTTCTTTCCCTTCCCCTTCTCTAAAAATAAAATAAATAAAATAAAAAATATTGGTAAATTTTTGTGTAGCCATTTTAATATTGAAGGTGGAAGATAATACACAATATTTTTGGCATATTATTCTTTATTATTTCAAGAAAGGCAAAAAGATAACTGAAACACAAAAAAGGATTTGTGCAGTGTATGGAGAAGGTGCTATGACTGATTGAATGAGTCAAAAGTGGTTTCCGAAGATTCATGCTGGAGATTTCTTGTTGGATGATGCTCCACGGTCATGTAGACCAGTTGAAGTTGATTGTGATCAAATCAAGACATTAATTGAGAACAATCAATGTTACGCCACATGGGAGGGAGCTGACATGCTCAAAATATCCAAATCAATGAAGTTATTGGTGAAAATGAAAAATGTGTCTTTTATTTTATGAAAAAAACTAAACAGACTTTTTGGCC
>VMDR010021063.1:0-17086 GCA_007922815.1 Macrotus californicus | reverse complement strand
GGGTGTTTTCTATGAACCAGGCAACACTGTGCACCATGTGAGTGTATAGAAACAAGTGAAATGCTCTAATCTCCCTAACAAACACTCACATATGTTTTAAAGAGACATGCATGCATCATGGAAAGCAATAGATATTATAGTTAAGAGAGTGAGCTCTGAAATCATGCTTCTGTCTTCAAATACTGGCACAAAGCAGGCTCCAATAAAAGCTCCTTGAATGGATTAATTAATTAAGTTTTTGAACCGGAGGGAATGTATGCAACAGTTACTCGCTAACATCTAGACATTCAGGAAATACATAGAATTTGACATAAAATTCGATTCATTGTTTCCTCTGAAAAATCTTTAGCCTGTCTTATTTAACCAAGAGATCCTCTTTTTCTGACTTCTAAAAGAAGAAAAAAGCATTCAATTTCCTCTTATCTGCTTCTCACTTATCTTTCTTGTACACTGTTGATCCTTGAGAGATGAGGAAAGATAATGAAAGTGAGACCAATACTTTGTATTTTAGCATACAGTACAGAACGGTATGGGAAATAGAAGAAAAGGAAATAAGTATAACTTTCAAGATGTGAAGATCACCCTGGAACCTAGAGTGGACATTTTAACGTGGACCCTATCATAAAATCTTAGAAAGGACAGGCTGTGGGATGGGAGTGAGACCGGGAAGACGTGAGCAAATAAGTTGTTACTTATGAACAACACAGAGAGAATTATTTGCAGAAGTGATTTCCATTTCATGTCTAAACTACATTTTAGAAGAACGGGACCATGTTCTATCTTATGTTAGCATGTCTTGTTTTCTAATAATTCTGTTATTTTGTGGACTATTTCTTAGTTGCATCTATTTAATGTTCACTAAAAGAGACACAGAAACTGCTAAAATATCTTCTGTGTTTACAAGGATGGCATACAAACACTTCATTTTATGTTTTACCCAAGACTTACCCTGGCCCCTCTGGATAATCAACAAATATATTGTATCTTATCTAAACAGAGATCACTTACCAGCTTGAAATATTAAAAAAAAATCTATAATGTTACAGAAAGATGGAGAAGAGAAGTGAACTCTACAGTATCAGTAATCAGGTCATATATACACACGGCAGCCAGTGAAAATTTTCAGGTAAATACTCTTCAAGGGAATGGAAAAAAAGAAGATAAACTATCTTCATTGAGCAGAGACTTTGTGTCTGTCATTCACTGAGTAATTTATATGCATTACCCATTCCAAACAATACAACAGCCCTGTGAAGGAATCTGTAACATAATTCCTATTTTACTTTGGAGAACCAGAGGTGCTGACAAGGTAATTAATTTGCCCAAGGAAGATTCACATGCTCCAAGTAACAAGGACTAGTAACTGTAATAAAAAATAAAGATAAAAGCAATAATAATGGCAACACTGTTAGTAGTTGCAGAAAGGTCTGCAATTTATAGAGTTCTTACCATGAGACAACAGCATGCTACCATTTAACATGCACTATTTAATCCTTATAACCTCTAACAGGGGTGTTCCACCTGCAGCCCACGGGCCGCATGCAGCCCAGGATGGCTGTGAATGTGGCCCAATACAAAATCATAAGTTTACTTAAAACATTATAAGATTTTTTTGTAATTACGTGTCACAATGTATTTAATGTGTGGCCCAAAACAACTCTTCTTCTTTCAGTGTGGCGTAGGGACGTCCAAAGGTTGGACACCACCGCTGCGAGAGGACAGCAAGAAAGTGTAGTTTAAATAAGTAAGGCATTGGATACATGTACAGGGATTTACTTTTTTCGTTGGAGTTGATAACCAACAACCAAGACTTTTTGTATACTAGTCATGATGTCCTCCTGCTCAAAATGGTTCTCAAATGAATGCCAGAAAAGTTTGTTGGAATCATCCTAGTATAGTTAGAAAATCATGGACTTTGAAGCCATACAGAGTAGGCTAAAGTCCAAAATATATCAATTACTAACTTTTAAATTCTGGGCAAATAAGTTAAATTTTCAGAGACAATTTTACACTTTTGCAGAATATAGATAACACGTCCTGATTCTCATTGCAAAGATCAAATAGCTAAATGTGTAACCTATCCTGATGCATCCCCCGTGATTGTGCAGATAATAAATGGCAGCTGTGAAGATCACCAAGCAGCCTGAAAAATCAAAGGCATCTGCCCCTCTAAGTGTCCAGTGTGGGTTGGGGTGGGGGCAGAGTGAATACGAAACACATGTACTTCATTTCAAAGCAGAGTCGGAATTGTTCATTGAGGGGGCATTACAATTTTTAAGTATATGCAATTCTTTAAAAGTCTACAGATTAAGACAATGAAAAAACAAGTCAGATTTGCAGAAAATATTTTTAAAATGCATATCTAATAAAGAACTTGTATCCAAGTTACATATTTAAAAAAAGACCTTTAAACTCAACAATAAGAAAACAATGCAATTAAAAAGTAGGAAAACTATCTGAAAGGACATCTCAACAAAGAAGGCACATAGATGGAAATACGCATATGAAGAGATGCTCCATATCATATGTTACTAGGCAGTTGCAAATTAAAAGACTGAGATACCCCTCCACACATATGAGAATGGATAAAGTCAACAAGAGCAACATCAAGCGCTGGTGGGGGTGGGGAGCAACAGGGACTCTCACACGTTGCTGGTGGGAATACAAAATGGTATGGCCACTTTGCAAGACAGTTTGAGGTTTTTTCCAAGGTAAACATAGTCTTACAATCTAGCCATTGCTCTCCTAGGGATTTATCCAAATCATCTGTGCACTATTTTCCACACAAAAACCTACACACCAATATTTACAGCAGCCTTATTCATGATTGCCAGAAATTAGAAGCAACCAAGATGTTCTTCAATAGGTGAAGTGTTAAATGAAGCTTAGTACATCCAGACAATGGAGTAGTATTTAAAGATAAATAGAAATGAACTATTGAAGTTAAAAATTTACAAAGTGACATGGAAAAACATTAAATGCATTTTGCTAAGTGAAAGAATGCATTCTAAAATGGTTACACACTATAAATTTCAACTATATGACTTTTTTTAATCTAAGGAACAATGACAGTGATGCTAAAAACATCAGCGGGAAAAGAATGAGTGATTGTCCGTGCCAGGATTGGAGCGGAAGGGGCGGAGACGAATAGGTGTGGCAAAGGCCCACACAAGTCGGCAAAAATGTTCTTTGAGAGATGTCATAATGAATACACAATATTACTCATTTGCCAAAACTCACGGAACTGTCAACATCGAGAGTGAATGCAACCGCAAAACTGTGGACTTCAGTTAATAATGTATCTATATCAATTCATCAATTTTAATAAATGTCTCATGCCAGTGCAAGATGTTAATAAGATGGGAAATGGGAGGAGTGGGGTACATAGGAACTTCCTGTACTTTCTACTCAATTATTTTGTAAGCCAAAAACTGCTCTAAAATAATCTATTAAATAATTGTTTTTCAGTTCACAGAAACAAAATAAACAATGAAGATGGTCTTTGACATGTAGGTGAAGGAATTTGGAAGGCCTATATACTGTATTCTCCCTGTAGATATAGAACTTTCACTGCTCTATTCAAGTCAAAACAGCCTGAAATAAAGACACATGTTTATTTTTAGTCCCAGTTTCCCAAACATTTTAATTATGGAACCCAATTTCTAAAAATATGTATTAACACGCTATATGACGCATTAGAAAAGGCTGGGCTGGGCAATCATTGTTCAGATATTTTGCAGATTTGAGAACCATTTACTGGCCCTGGTGTTTCTGTCTCCTGATAAAAAAAATGGCTATGATATTCTCAATACTGAAGGCAAAGGCAATCTGCCCTCATTATTACTGAGGCAATCCATTAAATATTTTTAAAGAAAAGCAAGAATTGCTATGTCTCTTAGCACTTCATACAAAGTCACTTTTTTCTTCTAGATTAAAAACAAGGACTCTGGAGCCAGTGTACCTGGATTCACGTACAGCTCTGTCACTGTCCAGCTGTGCAGTCGTGGGTGCTCAGAATAAAACAGTAAGTTCTCCTGACCACTAGCAGCCATCACTATTATTTTTATTTTTTGCAAACCTCAACTTTATTCGGAGGGCGTGACCTTCGTAAAACGTGTCAGAAGCTCAATGAGTCAAAGGCAGTGGCCACCTCAGAGTTTGCATTATACAATGTAAAAAAAAAAAACAACAGTTAAAAGTGGAAAATGTATCCCTCTTCATTCTCCAGTCCTTCACATACTGCCTGCAATCAAGACTATGCAGACAATGATGTTCTTGCTTCACGAATATATACTGGGGTATGTTTGTAAATTACTTTGTGTGTATGAGGACCAATGGTTCCCTAAGATATAACTTAATTCAGATATACAAACAAGTATTAGAAATGTTGGACTGAATTCTGAGATTTATGTTGTTATATTCTGGCTAAATTAATATTTCACTGGGCTGCTAAAAATTCCTCCTTTGAATCTGAAAATATAAAAATTAGATATGTGGTTATAAAATTTTTGTTAAACATTTAAAAATTCAGAATTTATTAATTGTCTGTTTTACCCAATCCTAATAAAATAAATTGGTACAAGTATATGTCATATATTCTTCAATATTTGTAATTACTTAATGAAAATTAATGCATCATTAAAATATGTGACTGATACCAATTTGACATAAATTGTCAGATATTATTAATTTAGTTTTGCTACACTTTCATTAATCAGTTATTGTGAATGAAAAATGTTTTGCAGAGCTGTTCATTGATAAATCTGAATTAACTGAAATATTTTAACATTTTCCTTCTATAAAGGCTTGTAATTAATAGTTGTTTTTCTCTTGTAATATGTATGTGCACATCAATGAATGAGCATAAGTGTTTTTACTGCGCTGTATCTTTTTAAGAAGTCTGACAGTGAAACCAATGTCATTAGCATTCATTAACTTATAGTTGGTTCTTTGCAATGGTCCTGCTGAGAAAAAATCTCTCCTTCACACATTTTTGATACAGTTTGTTCTTTCATTGAAAGATGTGACTGCTCCCAAATTTGCTCTAAGCATTTAATTGTGACTGCCCATAAGCCCGAGGCATACTTAAAATATATTACACATGGCTTAAATATACCTCTATTTGGGTACTTTTGTAATTCATGGTATTTTTGATCATTGTAATGGGAGATGATTTTGTGTGTCCACAAATTAAGAGGCTAAGTCGCATATGATTTCAACTCTACGGGTTTGTAAGTTTTTATCTCATAATCTTACATCAGAAACTCAGCATCAGCTTATATTACATAATTAAGTATTATTAAATCAGATGACGAGAATGTATTTTTTACTTTAAAATATATACTTACATGGTGTATTAGCTTGCTATGGCTGCAGTAACAAGTACTACAAGCAGTGTGGCCTGAAACAAAAGAAATGTATAGCTTCACAGTTCTGAAGTCCAGGAATCGGAAATCAAGGTGTTACTATGGTTGGTATCTTAAAAGAGCTCTGAGATTTGCATTATTTATTTCCTTGCACAGTCCAATGAGGAAAGTATTATTATTGTCATCTTCATTGTTGAGATACGGACACTGAGGCAGAGAAAAGTTAATAGCCCAGTAAAGATCTCACAGCAACTGAATGATAGAGTCGACATTACACCCATCAGTCCAGTCCCATAGTCCATGCTCTTAACCACCATACCATGCTGCCTTTCAGGAATGCTTTGATGATAGATGGCAGGCAGCTTCCAAATGTAGTCATTTTAAAACACCGAGATTAGATATTTGTTTGCTACCACACTTCACAACAACATATTCGAGGCACTTTCTTCAAATTTTAGGGAATTTCTTCAAATTTTATTTGAAGAAATAAATAGGCTTAGACATATGAGGTCTAGCCAGAAAAAATCCAGTCATTGTTAATATAACAAGAATAGTTTGTACAACATCAATGTAACCTAGCAGCCAAGGAGAAGGGACTGGAAGGCACATGCGTGAACAATGGTGACTTCACTGTACTAGTCAGTGGGGGCGGTAGATGCCATTGAGTGAGCACGTGTACTGTGTGACCGCCACATTCAAAATGACTAAGGGAGTAGAGCAATGAATCTGCATCAAATTTTGCATTAAGCTTGAACGTTTCTCCATGAAAACTATTCAGATGATTCAGAAGGCTGCAGCTGTGGGCAACTGCTGATTGGCAGCTTCATGACAACGCACCCACTCATGCACTATGACTTGTGCAAAGTTTTTTGCAAAACATCAAATCACCCAGATAACTCAGCCTCCTGACAGCCCAGATTTGGTGCCCTGTGGTTTCTGGCCTTTCCCAAAACTAAAACACCTTTGAAAGGGAAGAGATTCAGACCATCAGTGAGATTCAGGAAAATATAACAAGGCAACTGATGACGATTGGGAGAACTGTGTGAGGTCCCAAGGTGCCTACTTTGAAGGAGACTGAGGTATCACTGTCCTATGTACAATGTTTCTTGTATCTTGTATCTTCTCTAATAAATGCCTCAATTGTTCATAGCATGTGGCTGGATACTTTCTGGACAGAACTCAGTATTACAGTTACAACAAAAAGCAATAAGGAACGGGAATAAGACCAGGCAAATGGATTAATGACAAAAAAATAATACAACCTTTAGAGAGGGCCCAATGCATGTACAGACACTTCATATACAGTAAAATGGCACCAGAAATAAACGATAAAGGGACATTCTATTTTTGATACCTCACTTCATGGGGAACATTAAAACTGAAGTCTTTTCTTACACCATAACTAAAAGTGGACTCCCTTTAAAACACATATTAAGATATAAATATGAACAGCCAAAGGGTACATCTGTCAGGAGAAAACACAGGGAGGAGCATTTAAGTAAGCCAGACACTCTAACTAGGGTTCTTCTGCTTATTTCTTGAGCTCTTCGTACCTCACAGGTACTTCCACTACGGTTTTCTGCCCTCAAGTTACGGCTGCCTCAGACTCTCACAACTCCTATCTTCCTCTCTTCATCTTGAGGGATTGCCCAGCTGCGCTCATACTCTCCCTCCTGCACTGTGATCTGAAAAGAACCTCCAGTTAAGAAGCCCAGGGAAATGTTGGGTCTGATCTCACTGGCGCTCCTCTCAAGGGCTGCAGATTTCTGCTTCCTGTTATACCAATGCCTGAAAACAGATGTTTCACACGCTTCATTCCACTTTTGCAGCAGACTGTAAGTTCCGCACCAAAAATTTTCACAGACAGAAGCAGAAACTAAGCATGAGCGTATTTTAATGACAAATTTTATCTGCCAGCACTCTTACCTAACCACCAAATATAAATAGTTACTTGTAATAATTGCCTTTCCCCACAGGATGCTGTGAGGCAGCATTCTGATGACAACTGAGAGTTGTGTCTGCAACAACAGAGAGACACATAGAATCCCTCTGGTTTCCAAACTTCTGAATTCTGCTGTGTAAGTCTCCAGCAAACTAATCCCATTGCTCCTACCACGTCCTTGCTGAATCAAACTTGGTTGGCAGTTAGAATCCATTACTGAATCCACAATCATGCAAACTTCATTGTTAGGGTTTTTCACCTACATATAATTCCTCTGATCTCATTGATTTATGGGGAAAAAAACCTTAGAGCATGTCAATTTTAAACATTCATTTAGGTAAATATAAGGAATCATTAGAAATGAAAATAACGGCGAGAAAGACAGTGGTATGGGATCTTTAAAAATTAGATGAAGTTCTCTGTGAAACTATGTCATAGTTAGTAATAAATTCTGCAGAATAAAATATAATAAATCATGTAAGTCCTAGCTATTGCCAAAAATATTTTAATAGTAAAGAGGAATCACAAATAATATACCACAGAGATCTAAAAATGCATTTAAAAACGTTTCAAGAATTAGTTTCATATGAATTTATGGGAGCCAACCAAGGATGCTAAAATATTCTTTATTTTTTAAAAAATGAAGTCATGGTAATTATTAAAGAAGACCCTTGGAAGAAAATTCTTTATATTGGATATTACTATATCAATAGTATATATATATATATATATATATAGTCATGACAATTCTATTTCCAAAGCTTTTATCTACTTTGGGGCAAATTTTTAAGTATGAAGTTCTGAACTTGTTCAAGCAAATTTGTAGCAAACAGAAGGGTTGCAGAATACCTCAGAAGGAACATTTTCCTAACATTGGCTACACTGGTAAATTTTCATGCATATTCTATTTTTTAAAAAGAGATTGTTGGAATACGAACACTACTGTGTTTTTCTTTAGCCAAATATGTATTTTAAAGGATGAGAGGGAGTTAAAAAATTCTCATTTTAAAGGCTGTCTTCATTAGCAAGCACTTGTGACAAATGTTGAAATATTTTGTTCTCACTTGTACGTCTCCATAAGGATTCACAGTCTGCCACTAGTTTCATTAAAACATCTATGACTATTTTGTCAGTTTTGCATTTAAAAGCAAAACCTGACCTTGTTTATTACTTTTAACAGCTGAAATATGTGCTGAAGAACATAATCTGTTGTAATGTTAAGAAAAGAAACTCAAATATGACTTTCAGCATTCAAAGTACAAGCAGGGAAATAAAAAGTCAACAATAAAGATAAAAATATTTCTAGCACAAACATTTTTGAGTACATTATATCTCTAGGTTAGTAATATATTAGTGCTTAGAGTGGGCAGGGTTGGAGAAGTGGTTAGCTTTGAGTGAAGTAAAAATCCTGAGTCACAAGAATAAGTTCAGTAATATTGCAAACAGAAAAGCTGGGAATATTATACACAAGTCAACTTGAAACCTGAAGTTAAGAGGACTTCAGTCAATTTACAAAATAAATGGTTGTATTAACTCAAAATTGAATTCAGTTTCAACAATTAAAGCTGAAATCTGTTAGTGATTTGCTTCTCCACCAGGAAATGCTAAGTGATTGTGCATCAGGCTGGTGTGTGAACAGGAATACAGAGCAGTGGACCCAAGTGAAGGGCAAGACTGCTGGCGGGTAACTGGTGTATGAGCCAGTCCAAGGGATGCATGTGGAGTTTAGAGAATTCCACTTCGCCAAGTCAGAGCAGGGTAGGAAAAAAAGAAACTGCTCATTTATCACAGTTCTAATAGAACTAGAAGAATAATTTTACAAACTCTTGCAAGTCAGATATTCCCCCTTTTCTCACCTACAACATGAAAAGTATCCATCTAGTCTAGGTTATTTTTAGGATTCTTTCTAAATCTAAAAATTAAATAGCATTTTAAAGTGAAGGAAAAACCAGCAGACTACATGGAAGGTCTTCTGGTCTGTCTTAAATATATAAATATAAATATTTACAGTTTTGTCCAGTTGCATTAAACATTAGGTGTATTTGTACAACATGTTGTACTTGTTGTCATTCCATTTCAAGGATATTTACAGGTGCTAATCTAAGTCTAGAATTTACAATAGTAGCTGAGATCATAAATAACTTACAGCCCTTACCATTCCCTCCAATCTATGTAACTAACTTATGTTTGTTAGCAGAAGAAAATATTCCAAATGCTGGTTTTCTTCAAGATTTATTTATTTATTTTTAGACAGAGGGGAAGGGAGGAAGAGAGGGAAATATCAATGTGTGGTTGCTTCTCACACACCCCCTACTGGGCACCTGGCCCACAACCCAAGTGTGTGCCCTGACTGGGAATTGAACCAGCGACCCTTTGGTTCACAGGCCAGCGCTCAATCCACTGAGACACAACAGCCAGGGCTGTATGCTGTTTTTTATTATAAGAAAAAATGGCAAAGATTCTTTTCTACATTTTTCACACATATTCTTTTTAACAATCACTATAATATATGATCACAGATTCATTTATTCAGGAATTGAATATCAATAAATCCAGAAGAAAGTTAAAAGTTCATTTATCCTTGAGGATAACATGAAGAAAAAAGCAAAGTCAAATATATGAACCTCTATATTCTCTAATCAGTTTGAATAGAGATTCAGTAAACTGTATAGCTGGGAAAATTGTAGAGAAGCATTTCTTTTAAAATCTTTAACCCTTTCGGTACGAGCACTCTTTCCGCCGAGACACTCCCGCTGTACGAGGTGAGCCATTGTGAGCCATTGTATGGGTGCCAGATATATCCGGCA
This sequence comes from Macrotus californicus, assembly GCA_007922815.1. Taxonomy (NCBI): domain Eukaryota; kingdom Metazoa; phylum Chordata; class Mammalia; order Chiroptera; family Phyllostomidae; genus Macrotus; species Macrotus californicus. Next base: position 6,971 of record VMDR010021063.1, on the reverse strand, counting down.
CTCGTCCACACAGGTCATCAGATGGGCACCGGATATATCCGGCACCCATACCAAAAGGGTTAAAACATTTCTCAGGTACTCCTGTTTGTTCTTTATTTAAGCATTTCCAGCATCATGGAGCTTATTTTTTTACAATAAAACAATATCAGTTCAACAGTTAGACTGGACTCCTGCCTCCCTGTAACCTGTCTTATTATACCTTAAGCGGGCTCAGCTCAGAACAATAATGTCCTCTTCAGCCATACAAACGCACCAGATCAAATAACAGGAAACCCTTTTCATTATTATACCTCCCTTGGCATTGGAAGCTATCATTTCTCCTCTTGGTCTATTTCCCTCCAAGCTAAATCATCCATTATCCTTTATTAATTCCTGCAATGGCTTGAAGACTCTTTAAAAAAAATGCCACTGGGTTTCTTCAGAATGCACCCAAACTCTCTTTGGATCTCTGTGATGCTACTGGCTAGCGAGTTCAGCTGTTAACTGAAAGGTTGGTGTTTCAAGTCCACCCTTATTCTTAGAAGCAAAATCCTTTGTGCCTCTTTCTCCTCTGCACACTTTCTCTCAGCCATTCCCGGAGAGACGGAATGCACCCAATCTGTTTTCTGTTAAATGGTATCAATTATTGTGTACAACCTTACTCCATTGTGACTAGTCAGGGTTCTCCAGAGCAACAGAATCAGTAGGAAGTGTGTATCTGTGTACACACGTATGGAGAGAGAGGGTGGAAGAGAGAGAGGAAAGGGGGAGGAGGGGAGGAGAGAGAGAAGGGGGAGAGGGAGTTGAGATTTTATAAGTAATTGGCTTGCATAATGATGGAGACTGAGAAGTCCCAAGATCTGAAGCTAGTAAGCTAGAGACAAGGAGAACTGATGTGCATGACTCCATCCAAGTCTGAAAGCCCAGAACCGGGAGGACCAAGGGCGTAAATCCCACGCTGAGAGCCAGGTTTGCGACCCAAGAAGAGCCAATGTCTAGTCCAACTCTGAAGGCCTAAAAAGACCCAGGTCCCCCAAATTAATATTATATATATATATATATATATATATACACACACACACACATGTATACACATACACACACACACATAGACACACACATATATATAAAATTATATATATATTATTAAACTAAAGTATAAAGGGGAAATGTACCTGTTTTTAAAAATATTCTATATAAATCCTTAATTTATTAAAAGAAAGTTTTCCACATTACAAATGCGATCGTGTTACCAAAATGTGACTTATGCTCATTGATATACTAGGAGAGTGCAAAGTTCTAATTAACAAAGTCCACATCATGGCAGGTTTTTTTTTTTAAATATTCTTTCTCTAATAATTCCAGGGCCAGCAGTTAACTTTGTGTGTTTAATTATCTATATCGCTTTGAAATACAATGCTAAGCTGACAGTGAAGTGCTGAAAATTGCTAACTAAATATTGCATCACTCAGAAATAAAAGATACCAAAAGTTACCAAATACAAATTTCATGTTATATTTCTAAGTAAGACAAACACATTAACTGGTGTAATCTTATTAAAGATGACTACTGGGATAATTTGCCCAAGACAGAAAGACTGTCAGCAGAAACACTGACAGAACATAATGGGAAATAAGTAGTATGATATAAAATTCATATTAGCCATGTAGCATATTTAATGTTGTACTTCATGATAATGACTTTCATTAGAATTTTTAGTTATATTTTGTAGTATGAATTAATAACTTTTGAAATTAAAATACTTTTAATACTAATATAAATTTGTTATTTATTTACATTCAAAACTTTTCTTGTTGCAGCTCAATCTCCTCTCACAGGAAGAAACACGTTAGCCAGATCGTGAAGAATGACCAGGTGCTTGCCAAATGAAGAGAGAGAAATATCATTTCAGGACCAAAAGAACTGAAGGACTGAGCCTAGAGATTTTGGATGATGCCTGGAGACAAGGTCGGAGTAATGAGTTAGTGTTAGATTGTAGATGATTTCATAAAATCAAAATAAGAAATTTGTATTTTATCCTTCAGACAAAAAAAATGGCTATTTTAAAGTTTGAAGTTTTTGAAGCCCTGGCCAGGTAACTGAGTTGGTTAGAGCATTGTCCCAATGTGCTAAGGTTGTGGGATTGATTCCCAGTCAAGGCACATATAGGAGTCAACAAATGAATGCATAAATAGGTGGAAAAACAAATCTCAATATTTATTTATCTCTTTCTCTCTCTCTCCCCCCGCTTCAAATCAATAAATACAATACAATAAAATAAGTTAGACTTTTTGGAAAAAAATTCTTGAAAAGAAAACTCTGACAGTCATATGGAAATGGAGGCAATGTATTAGTCATACACACAAAAAAGGAATTTAGTGATAAGATCAATTAGGAGGTTGTTTTAATAGATAAAGCAACTGATGCCAAGACCATAAACTACATAATAACGGGGGAAAAATCTTTAGCTTCAGGTAATTTACTGGATGTGTTATACATGACACTGTCTTCTGGCCTTGGAGACAAGGTAAGTAGCAGAGCTAACGATGCGTCTGAAATGTGCAGTTGGTAGTGTGGGGGTCATACTGGCCACTCAGTTCAGTAGATAATTGGCAATGCAACCATCTTCATACCTCTGCTGGCAACACCCTGCAAGAGGCAACACCAAAGCAAGAACACTGGGCCTGTCCAGGGAACTCTGTAGTCCATATAAACAAAAACCGACACGCTGCTGAGTTTCTGACCTCGCTCTGAGAACTCTGTACCTGTGACGCTACCTAAGATATTACGGAGCCAGCAGGACTACTGCATGCAAAATTGTACAGTGAGCTGCTCCCAGAATTTGGAGTGCAAAGTTTCCCTCTGAAAATAGCACAATTCGACATGCTCAGATTTATTTATCCTGCAAATAAACACACATTGAGGCCCTGCTACAAATCATGTATTACACGAAAAACCACAGGTAAAGCAGTAAACAAAATGGGCGGGGGGTGGCCTTCATGAATTGACAGTATAACTACATTACCTTAATCATTAATACAACTGACTCACCATGAGAAATTATTTGTGCACACACTGGTGATGAGAACTTGAGAAAGATACAAATACAAGTTGCATGCGGGAGACACATACAAGAAAACATCAATTTAATATGGTTAAAAAATAATGTCCATTTGCTTGTAATGCAAACTCCTGGAATGGTGTGAGAACATTTTTAGTCAAGTTGTACAATATATTTTAAGTGACACTGAGACGGAGAAACTGTAGCTGTATAACGCAACAGTGTGCAAAAGAAAGCATTCTGTATTCCAAAGCACCCACAGTTACTGTGCAGACAAAAATATCCCAAATTTCACTTAGTCAAAGTCAATACAATATTCTCCAAAACCCTCTGGCTCACCTCATTCTAATTATTGCTCCAAATCATGTCTTAAAGAGATCGCCTCCCCCAGAGCCCCCAGGAAGTAAATGTACACAGAGAGAACAACCATTAACGACCGGTTGTGTACTGCTGCACTGGCAGCCTTCAGTGACTTTAATTGGGTTGTATTAATTTTACCAGAGGAGCTAAAACTGTTAGATTTACAGATTTTTTACATTGTCTTTTATTATTTATGCTCTTACAGTTGTTCCTGCTTTTTCTTCCTTTGCTCATCTCCACCCCGCTCCCCCCTGAGCCTCCCTCAGGCAGTCCCCACACTGTTGTCCATGTTCACGGTCATGCACATGTGTTCTTCAGTTAATCCCTTCACCTTCTTTCATCCAGTCCCCCAGATCTTTGAAATAGACTTGACCCACAGAAAGATACTGTACCATGAAAAGCTGAGTGTTTTTCTTTTAAATCCTCACCCGAGGATATGCTTGTTGATTTTAGAGAGAGAGGAAGAGAGGGAGAGATAGAGACAAACACCAACTGGTAGTCTCTTGTACATACCCCAACAGGTGATCAAACCTGCACCCCAGGCATGTGCCCTGACCGGGAATCAGGTCCTTGACCTTTTGGTTTAGGGACGACACTGTAACCAGCTGGCCCAGAAAAAAAGCTAAGTTTTATAAGAACACAGTATACATCTTGTTAAAGTTCCAATTCAGTGTCCAACGTAATGCCTGAAGTACATTAATTACACACTGACAGAAACATCCAGTTGGCCTGCTGACATTTTTTTTATTATCAATACTTATAGCAATTGTAATTGTGCCAATATACTGTGAAACATTAATCTAGGTGATTTTTCTATGCAATTCCTAAATCCTATTGCCCCTTCCACAGCCCAGGAAGTTAGGATATTTGTTTCAGGAGTGGGAAAACACAAAAGAGTGTAGAAATCAAATCTGATTAATTCTTAACTTGTATATTTCATACATATAACCAAATATTTGGAAGAAACATATGATGTACACCATCATGTATTGATAGAATTGATCTCAGGGCCTTGATGAGATAGTGATTTCCTGAGCATTAGGAAGGTGAGTGTGAGAGGATTTAGATACTGAGAAGTGGAATTATAACCTTGTATCAATTGTGAGAATGTGGGTGAGGACGAGGAGGAGGCAGCTTTAGGGGCACCAGAGTAGAAGGCATTAGTCCTATGATAAAGCCTAGTGAGCAGCTAACATCCAAGCCTTTACCACAACCATCACACTGTAAGGGAATAAAAATCTATCATGTATGCATATTGAGGTACCATAAATACCTCAGAGAATGTCCCAACCTAAGAAACTGAGACCAACACAGAAAAGGCCCCACTTGGGTTTGGAAACAATGGAGAGTCTTGCCATCACCTTGTAGGGTAAATGGAGTCAGTCTGGCTTCCTTACCCAGATGTCTGGGAAACTAGGATAAGCAGTGTTCTCATAGCCTTGAGACGGGGTCTGATACATGGTACCCACAGCCTTGAGTGATCTCACAAGTGCAGAATGAAGCTCTGTTATATAATATGTTGGCACACTGTCAGCTTTGTGTGCATGTAGTACATAAGGGAGTTGGGACTTCCTGCTGGGTGCCATGCAGGGACACTCAGCTTGCAGCTCGCCTGGATTACCCACCCTTGAATAACAGCATGTCAGACAACCACGGATATTCTTCCACCTTCCCGAATTCAGAGTGAACCAGCCTCGCCTTGACAGGTCACAACACACACCTGTTCGGGCCAACAATCCAAGACAAGAATGTGTCGAGTACAACCACGTACAAGAATGGGCCAGCAGATACTGGTATAACTGGATGATGACTCCGAGGACGTGTTCCGTCCCGACATCTTTGCCCTTAGAAAGCCTTTCTGTCTCTGGATAAGGTAAAATGAGGTAAACCTCAAGTACACAGAGATGAATTTTTGCCACTTATGTGAACATGGAGCTTGAAATGGAAATCTAATTATCAGAACATAATAATAATGCTCTTGAACAATTCGTGCCCATTACAAAATTATCACATATGCATTAGAAGTTATCATCTACACATTGCAAGCAGAATAATATCAATTAAGATAATTAGATATGAGAAATAAAGGTTCACTTCACAAATCCATCTACATACTGATCAATTTTCAGGAAATATAAGCATTTTAATAATAAATTATCTCATAAACTCTTCATGATAATTTCTGTGTCTGTACCAGACCAGGCTCTGAGCTGGCATCAGAGCTGGCTCAGCTGTCATTTAGTCAAGATTGCCTGCCCCTAGTCAATGCAAGAAGCCAGTTAATCAATAAGAGATAATGTTTAGAAGAAAGTGCTGACAGATGATATTTTACAACAGCTGGTCTTAATTTGGAATTTTAAAATTCATCAAATAACAAAGAAAAATAAGTTGAGATATAGTAGAGTGGAGATCATACAGAATTTGAGGACAGGTAATGGAAGGAAAGACTTTTCAAAACACAGCCCCTTGAGAATATCACACTAAGCAAAACAAGTCAGGCAGTACAAGTCAAGAACCACACGATTTCACTCACACGTGAGATATTAAACTGAAAGCAACAAAGGGACAAACAAGAAAAACAAACAAACAAAAATTCATGGACACAGACAACAGCATGGTATGGTGGTTACCAGAGGGAAGTGGGGAGGGAGGGATAGGAAAGGGTAAAGGGGATCAAACACACAGTGACAGAAGACTGGAATTTGAGCAGTGAACACACAGTGCAACAGCAGATGATGTATCACAGAACTGTATACTTGAAACCTGTATAATTTAATTAACCAATGTCACCCTCTCCTCCAAAAAAAAAAAACCCTGGAGTTAAGCTCTGTGGGCTTCAGAGAAGAAGCTGGTCCGGACTGTGAGACACCAGCACAGTGTCTGTGCCCTGGTTGGGCTGGATGCACCAGTCGGGCCTTCACCACTGGTTAAGTTCCAAAGGTAGGGTTCCACTGGTTAAGGTCAAAAAATTCTTGACTACCAGGATGTTTTTCTTTTCTGCCACTTCTGGGTTATTTCCCAGGTGTGCTTGACCTGTTTTCTTTTCCTGGGCCCTGGCTGCTCGTTCTCTGCCAACTTCCACACCTCTCAGATTTCACCACATAGTCAGCAATCCCAACACACAGCAGCCTTGTATGTGCCCAATGATCAGGAGAAAATGCCCACATCAAAAGAGCAACTTCAGGGCATCCACTGAGAGTTTACTTCAGTTCAAGGCTACAGCACAGACTGGTACAATTGCAGTATTTTCATGGCAAATGGTCCTTTTATAAAGTGCTGAGTATAGGTTTAGGTTATATTAACTTTTTCTTTGCCACAACTAGTCAGTCATCACCAGCCTCTAACATACTAGAGCAAATAAAAATAGTGAGAGAAGTTTGGTTTTAGTAATCTAATTAAAACTTATTTTCTTAGTTGGGAGAAAATAAAGCCTACAGATTTAGTTGGGGGGTGAACTTTATCACAATATTTTAAATATTTAAAAATAACCTTCATTGTTTTCCTTCCCACATAATTTTGGAGCTCCTGAGCAGAGAATCCTGTAAATGGAATTTACACACAAACTTCATGT